>PXOE01000047.1:0-151540 GCA_003012245.1 Microcyclospora tardicrescens
GCGGTGGACGCTTTGTCGCTCGCCTGTGTGCTGGGACCGGTGTTGTCGGGATGACCGTGGGGCGGATGAGAGTCGAAGGAAACCGGTTGGCCTGACATCGCGAAGGAGGAGGGGAGGAGGGAGAGGGAGAGAGGTGGTTGATATGTAGGTGGTGCTAAGAGACGGCGAATTTACTTTGCGTCTGGGGCACCAAGAGCCGGTGAGATTGTGATGCAAGGTAGAGCTCCGATCGAGCCAATGACGAGCGGTGGGCGGAAGGGTCGTGCGCTGACGGTGCAGAGGAGGAATGAGTAGAGGCAGAGGGAGAATTAGGGATGCGGAATCCTAGTGTCCAGGCACCGAACTCAGTGCATTTCCTGCTTGACGATTAGTCGCAGCGAACGGGTGAGGCGTCGAATCTGCGAGCCCGCTGGACTTCGGCCTGTCCGAGGGTGCGAGTTCTAGCGAGGGTGACAGTGTGTGGGTGTGGGTGTATGTGCTGGCCGGGCTGGGTGCGCAGTCGATGCCACGATGGTTGAGGACGTCTTGCAGCGGGAGGAGAGTGGGTGAGAGGGCAGGAAATGCTCTAGTTGCCCAGGCGAGACGAGTGATATGTCGGATGGCTATGTCGAGTGCTGGAAGACAGCAACACGTGCAGTCCAAGCTATGCGTTACTTGACATGTCGACATCAACTCGACCCGTCCCACCTATGTACATGTACATGGACGTCGACCATCCATACCCACCATCGAGATTTTAGCCAGATAGTCCCGAGACGCCATACAGTGCATCCCAGGCGATCCTATAGGCAAGGCACCGGTCGTTTCGTTGAGGCCATATCTCCATTCTTTTCCAGCTTTCACATGAAAGACGAGATATATGCCTGCTGCACTCCACTCCTTCACATGCCACGTCGCGGAAAATAGCATCGCATCAACTTTTGCCCATCGCACGCCAGCTTTTCCCTCGCCTTGTCCGTGCCGAGGTGTCTTCCAGAAGAACTCTATCTGGCTTCCATCCGTAGTGGTTGCAACGTCCAAGCTTTTTACATATGCAGGTCGTAGATTGACTGTGGCGATGCGACGCTGTGAGAACATGAATACAGTGTCAAGCATGGTAAGTTCATGGATGCATATGCGAGCAAGCTTGAAACCATGGATATATGAGCTCAAGATCCCTGTTAGTATGAAGTGAGGATCCTGTTAGAGATCGATGGACGGTTCGCCGGTTCACGCAACTCATCGTGCGTGAGAAACCTTGCCGAGATAGCCCGATGTCCACGCAAACCGCGCAGAAGTCAGACCACATTTCAGGCTGCCAGTCGACACGCCATCGAAAGGGTGAACAGACGATTGGGTACCGCGCTGGTAATTTTGACGACTGCTCGAAACCTATTTCCATCCCGAGAAGCTTCGACGCGGTTACACTGGAAGCTAGATGCCTGATCAGGATGCACAGTTGGAGTTCTCGCCAGGCTAGGGACTGCAGGACAGCAGGGGCCTGGATGCTGTAAACACCACTTTGATCCCTCGTTGAATATGCAAGGTCCACAACAGACATTATGCTTTGGGTTGATGAGAGCTGAAGATCTAAGCGGCCCCATTGATTGGCATGTGTGAGAAGATCCGAATGTGCGTAGTGAATACGTGGTACTGTGTTTGAAGCAATATCCAAGCATTATGGACATCACTCCAAAGCTGCGTGGCCAGTGACTAATGTGTTCTATATTCATTTCTTGACACCATTCGAGTCTTATCGATAATGTTGTTGCACCGTGATCCACATCGCTGAGTATCGTGTTGCTTGAGAGACAAATTGATTATGTATTATATTGTATACAAAATTTCGTGCTACATCCAATCATGGTTTACACACATGAAATCCGAAATGGTCTAGTGGCTAGGATTTGTCGCTCTCATCTCTCGAGAGGTCCCGACAAGGCCGGGGTTCAATTCCCCGTTTCGGAATGTGACAATGTTTCTTTTGCTTTTTCGATGCTATGATATGCGTGTTGGGATCGCAGAACATTTTGCTCTCGAGCTTTGATGTCTACGAGCTGGGTCATGTGTTGGGGTTTGCACTGGTCATCAGTGTAGTAGGCTGAGCTTACTCGCGGTAGAAAGTGATAAAGCGAGGTCAGCCAATGGCTCCTCAAAGAGCTGAATGAACAACCCTAAATACGCTGTTTTAGACATTTCGTCTCTTCGACTCGGAGAGCGTAACAATATGTATACCGTGAGTGTGTGTACATGTCATGACCTATGCTTAAGCAGGGAACGATAGTTTCAATGACCGCCTCATCCGGTATAAATTGATAGTGCATCTGCCATGCCCCTTTCCCTCCCGACCATATCCCATGCCATCCGTCTATGTATCGCCAACCAGCCGATGCATTTGCACATTCACCCATTATGCCATGCTTATATCAAGCGTCCACCCGTTTTCGTGATAAGATGCATTCTGGTTTCGAAACCCATTAATTCCGTCCGGAGACAGCCCTCCTCAATCTGTACGTTTTCGATGTATGGTCACACTCTCCAGCACCCTGAACGCCGTCGCTAATAAATCGGAAATAGCAAGAGGAAAGTGACGACCTAGGTCTGAAGTGCTGATGTGTATCCAGGATGCTCTAGTGGATGGTTCACTGCCGAGCAAATTGAACCACAGCAACAGCATCATCGCTAGTCTCGTCTTCTTTGGACGGGAGAGAACCGTCTCGGCGAGAATTGCACCACGGCATCGACATCAGCACCAGGCTCGTCTTCTTCGGTTTGGGGCGGCTCGCCAAAGACCTCCGCGCGGCTTGCATTCATGGCAGCGGTGGCGCCGAATGAGTTGCGCGTAATGCTGTCTCCGGCACGATGGTGGCGTACCTGGTTCTGGCTGTGCCGTGCTGCGTTGGGCGAGTCGTTAGTGTTATTGGACACGAGCGTCGCTGAGTCACGCGAGTCCATATCACTGAAGAACGTGCGGTTACCAAATCCTTCAGGACGGTACTCTCGCGAGCTTGGACGGAGGGAGCTGCGCGCAGGAATGAAAGGCTGGTCGAGGCTGGGGCCAGGCATGTGCTGCACTTCTTGTCGAGAGGTGCTATGGTTTTGGTGCTGGATGTTGTCCACGTCTTGAAGCCAATTGCTACCGTTACCAGCATTTCCGCCTTCGTTGTTACCCGCATCGGCGTTGAAGCGCGAAGGAATGTCAATGCCACCGACGGGCTCGATCGGCTGCAGGAATGGCATGGCTCCAGGTCCTCGATGATCTTGTGGGCTCTCGGGATACTCGGAAGATGTACGATCATACCGGCTAGCTCCAGTGTCATAGCTTAAGCGTGCTGCACCTGCCGCAGGACGAGGCCCGTCTTGATGCGTGTTTGATGCATATGTCTGCCGAGCCATATTCATTGCTGGTGGGACAACATCGCTATCCGCTCGCAATCCTCGAATCGAATTCTGCTGTTCAGAAACTGGAGAGGGAGACTGCGCGGGACTACCGAACCCAAAATTACGTGGCCGGCCACTTTCGACATGCGTCGCAGCAGCGGCACGAACCCCTTCATCGAGCGGGCTTACAGATCTGTTCTGCACAGTGGGGGGTGACATTGCTTCACGAGGCGTTGGAGGTGAGTCCCTGTATGGCTCTTGGTGCATGACAGGACTTGTCTGCTGCAACTCCATCGTTTCGGCATCTTTCGCCCCATCGACAGGCTGCTGTTGCATTCCAGGTGGCATGCGAGAAGATCTGACCACCTCGAAGCCTTTGCTTGGCTCCTTACTTTTGTTCTTGGCGCCGAATAACACTCGATGGAACCACGACTGTGCATGGGCAGCTGGTCCTACAGGATCGGCTGGCCCAGTCTTGAGTTTCCTAGCAGGATTATTGGATAGTTGGGGTCCACGATAATACTGGTCGACTTCACGCACAGCATAGTCTGTCCGTGGGACGTTATCATTCGACTCTTGTCGGTCACGGAAGTATGCCGGTACCACACCATTCTCTACGCTGGTGGATCTGAAATGACCGGCCGTTCCATCCGGCGAGTCTCGATATGGGAAGTCGCTGTTCACAGTGCCTTTCCGAGACATCAACCCAGGACTGAGAGGATCAAGCGTCGTTCTCCGCGGTCGAGGAGGTCGATAGAATGTATCTGGGTGATCTTGATCTTTGCTCAACCTCCCCTTGGCGGCAGGGAGATAACCATACCCTTCCACATCGTACTCGCCATTTGGAGTCGGCACATCGCCAGGGGTCGAGAAGTTCTCGAACCCGCTCAGGCGATTTATACTTGGGGTCCGGTTAGTACCAGCCCGGTTGAGCAGCTGTTGACTGCTGGCGGAAATACTACGCGACCGTCTGCCTGGGAAACCCTCACTGTCACGCAGCATGGTCGCGTCACTTGTCATACTTCCATGCGGAACATGAGCTGGTCGATCCTCTCGCTTTTTGAGCATGCGGATGTTGAGAATGCTTCCTCGTATCGCTCCTGAGTGCGCGTCACCACCTACACCCATGGCGCGAGCAACGACCTCGATGAGCGTCTGTGCAGCGTTCAAGAAGAATCCAAAGACAAGCACGCATGCATGCAAGAAAAGTATGACATAACCAATCCAGCCCTTGGTCGGCTCTGTAACGCCCAGAGATGCCACGAATGCGATAGAGAGCAAGACGGTGATAAGCCGAACAACAGCAAAGAAAGTGTGGTAGGCGTTCATGCTCGTCTGGCCTTGGAAAGGGCGGAAGCCATTCAGCGTCAGGATGAGAATGACTTCGCAAACGGCGAGCACGATAATCTGCGCAATGCCGCTAGGTTGAATGGCACCGATTGCCACACCTCGCATAAAGGTGATGAAGACAGGTACGAGCGCAAAGGGCGCGGCCGTATCACTGTAGGTGTTATACAGAGGGCCATACATGAGCACAGTCGGCATGTCATCGAAAAGTAACGTGCGTGGTTTGGTTTTGAAGATGACTCGGAGGATCCAGGCGGCTGAGACAATCATGATGACCAGAAGCAAGGCGGCCATGGCAACCACTACTGCTAATGAGTACTCCGCGATAACAAGCTGGTAAAGGCTGATGGCGACAATCGGCAGGATGAAGTAATTGAATAACAATCGCGTCATGTTGCCGATGGTAAAGGGGAAATTCTTCTGGCGGAGGTCTTCCTCGGTGGTGTGCGTAGCAGTCCGGTAGATCCATCGTCCGATGAATCCCAGTTGGCACAGTACAACGACTGCAGCAGCGATGACGAGAAGCCAGATCGCCATGCATGCCCATACGTCTTCTACCTTGGTCATCCCGATAAGCTGGCTCATCGCCGTCATTCCGTAGGTAGAATTGTAAGAATAAATTCCATCAACCAAGCTTTGCGTGCCGTTTCCATGACTGACGAAACTCTCATTGAACAGCAGAGTAGACCAAGCCACCTGGCTGACCGCTGGTTGATAGAAGCCAGGGTACTGTAGGGAGATGGCTCCTGTGAGCGCAACGAATTGGATGTATTGTAGACAGTCTCCAAAACCTGGTGTAACCAAACGAAGAAGATCTTCATCACGGCCGTAGTTACTGCTCCACTTGAAGATGTCCGCGCTCCCCCACGGAGACCAGATGGCTGCTGAAAGCGTGGCAAGTCCTTTGATAATGAGGACGCCTGCTGGCAGCCATGTCAAGAGTGCCCTGATCCGGGGTCCCAGATCCGGAGTGATGCTCGCACTCACACAACCCAGCAGGGATGCCTGCTCGTCGCTAGAGATCACACGGATCGTGCTCGAAAGCGTGCTGAAGGCATACGAGCTACCAAGGTCATGCGCAACCGAGAATGCGGGAAGCTCATAATAGTCGCTGTAGTTTGCGGCAAAGTCGGGACCTAACGGACAGGACGCGTTTATCAGCGTGTTGCAGAACACCATTGCTGGTGCGTTCCAAGCATCATAATCCAGCACCTTGAAATCGGAGAACAGTGTAGCGATCTTGTCCTCCGTCGTGTTGATGATCTTGCCAAATGTGATATTGGGATTTGCCCAGTCAGGACTGTCAGCTGGCGGGTAGTCGCCTGTGACCTGCTGGCCTGAAACATTTCCGTAGATGGTCACGTTGAGATTGTGGGAGCTCCTGTCCGGGTCAAACTTGGCGTTGAAGTAGAGCGGCGTCCATTGCAATTGCAGCGGATTCGAGTGAGTGAGACTATCTGGAAGGCAGTTGTCAAAGTTTATGAAGACGGCGGTGACCAGAGAGAAATGGGCCAGGAGGAGCTGCAGGACAGCGAGCTGGAAGAGCACTGTCCCTGCGCCGTAGCGCGAGAGAAAGCCCGTTGACCTGAGCATATCAGATGAGAAGATCTAGCAGGTGGACATCTAGAAAAGAAATCAAGAATTAGCATCTGCACAAAACTCAAGCCATCCTGGCCTCGTTGTCTCGGCCAGGCCCCGGCATGAATCGTAGCATGCCTCTGCCGTGCGCGCAGTGTTTCTCTCCAATGCTGCCCCTTCCGCTCGTCCTCCTCCTTCTTTCCTGACACACTGTATAACCCACCTTTCGTATTAAACTGTCGTGAACACTCTTTCAAGGCCAGACCATTCCAGAGGATGGTCACCGGTGCCCAAACAATTCCCAGGCGATGCGCGCCTCCCAACGGTATTTATCGTCCAGAAAGTCTCGGGGTATTCCTTCGAGGAACCAGTGGGAGTCGTTTCAGGGACAGTAGTGTTGAGGAAGACCGGTCGATAGGGCGGGCAATGGATTTCGAGATGCGGTGGAAAGAAAGATTGATTGCGGCCGGGTTCTCCCCAGTGTCTCCTCCGGAAGCAGATGGGATGAGAGGACCGGGCAAAAGGTCTCCCTCTCTCAGTGGACGGAACTCACGGTGCTGCTAGGTGACGCTAGCGCGGGAGTAATGGGCGGGTAGGAGAATGCTTGTCTCGTATCGGAGGACGGGAAGCAGAATAGTTTCCAGTGAAAGGAAGCTGGAAGAAAAGTACACCAGTTCGAAAGCATCAGGTACCGCCGACGCCGCAAACATGGAGGACGGGTACTGTACAGGTAGCCACGCAATCCTCGTTGATCGTCGCTTAAGTCAGTGCAGCGCCAGTCCGGTGTTGGCAGATACGAAGTGGCTAAAAATAAGGTTGGGCCAAGCTCGGGGAACGTCACTCTGC
Source organism: Microcyclospora tardicrescens (assembly GCA_003012245.1). Taxonomy (NCBI): domain Eukaryota; kingdom Fungi; phylum Ascomycota; class Dothideomycetes; order Capnodiales; genus Microcyclospora; species Microcyclospora tardicrescens. The sequence goes on from PXOE01000047.1 coordinate 7,132, forward strand.
GAAGATTCACTGAAGCACGAAAACAATACATGTGCTGTATCTCACGGTCATTACGCTACAGAATATACATGGTCGAATGTATCTCATCAGACGATAGGGTGCCTATGCATGTCGTCCTGTACGCAGCGCGATGTCTCCGCAGCTCAACGTCCGCCGAGGCTCATCGGCATCGGCATCGTCATCTCACAGGAAAATCATCAAACGGTACTTTTCGATGTGATGTACCGATACACATTTGCTAAGAAAATCCATACTCAACACAAAACCGCAGCATACAAAAGTACACACCCAACATAACATTCTACCAAACATACAGCACTTCATTCTCGCGCTAGCCGGACATTAAAGTCTTGTCGTTGTTTCACATATGTACGCTCGTACCATCTGCGCCGCCCAGAAACTTGGAAAAGGAGTGGGCGCAAATGCACGCTGGTAGCGGCGCTTGTCGTGAATCCTACGGTGATGCTTTTCGATCGTTGTGGCTGAGCAGCTTTCTGGCGTTGAGTTTTGCGCACAACGGGATCTATGTCTTCATGTCTCCGAACATACATGGGCCCACATAACAATTAAGACGCAATTACTTGTCTCACATCATGGATGCAACATGGGTGGGAGTTGACAAACGCCCACTTAGAGTAGCTCCAGCGCGTACAGCACGAATTCCGAGGTCGATGGCGTAGAAGATTTCCCTTTCTAATGCACGACCGTTGCAGCCTGGGGACTCCAAAACCAGGCTAAACATTGTTTGCTCGTGTTTTGGGCGCCTGGCAACGACTTCCGATAGGTTGCGGGGTCAGGACAAGACAGATTTCTTTCGTCTTCCAAGGACGATGCTGTCCTCGGAGACGAAATGTGATTGATGAGTAGAGCTTGAATAATGGGATTCGATGCAAAATGTCTACCCACGCCGAACATGATCCCTATTGAGAACGCCAAAGGAATACCATGCCTCTGTTGCTCCTAACGCCAACCAGTAAATATCCAATGACCATCAAACCGAGACACCAAGCACTCACATCGATCTCGCCCGAGTTGCTTGAATGCACCTTTGAACGTTGCCGCAAGACAACACCAGCACAACCCAACGGACTATGCCTCGTACGCAGGCGGAGGTGTGCTGGTCCTCACGACACTGCTATACGCTGGTGGTGCCTCCATGATGGTCTCTGTGACAGCGCGTCGAGCGTGCATGGGTCTTCGCGCACTGTATGGGCTCGCAGATGATTGACCGTCTTCCGCATCATCGAATCGCCGTGCCCAGACGCTTGCCGCTGGAGTTCTGCTCGATGGCGGAAGTGTGGCTGCTACCGCATCTGCTGCCGACGAAGACGACGCTGGCGTTTCCTCCATCATCCTCTCCTCTTCTGCTTCCAATCTTGCTTCCTCCGCCTTATCATATGCTTGCTGGCGATCCATATCCCGGTAACTGGATGTGCTCGCAGCAGAGACCGAGCTCTCCCCGCTGTCCCTCCGTCTCCGTGTGAAAATGGCCATCCATCGATCTCGCTCGTGCTCCTCCATGACCAGGAATTGGACCCACTCGCTTGAGGACAACTCATCCGGCTCGATCTCGCGCATGCGCAATTGACTGGCAGCCATATGTCGACGAGCGATCGAGGCGGGCCGGTTCGTGAGCGCTTCCACTTGTAAGGCTCCGAAGCCACCGTTTCGTATGGCTGGAGTGTTGTACATGGCCGGCCGGGCCATCCTGCTCCGGGCGAAAGGCATCGTGAGTAGAGTGAGCAGCGGGGTGATATCGAACACGCAAGACCAAGATTGTGCGCCCACGTTCCTAGATGGCGAGAAAGCGCAGAAAGTCGGTGGTCATGCGAGCAGGTTGGGAAGTAGGCACGCAATTCTGGGTGACACTCTCGTTCTATCGTTGAGGTTGTCTGCAGGTACCCACTTCGCACGCTGCCAACTTGTACCCCGCGGACGTGGGCTTGCCGAGCCTCACTACGAATGCTGCAGCTAGAGAGTGCGCGGGCTGGTTATCTCCGTGATATTGCTTGAGCCGCGCAACGGGTGGGTCTGACTTGATCAGGATAGGATGTAATACAAAGATGCGCACGAAAGGATTCACGGCGGTAGACGAGCAAGCGACAAAGCAGCAGACGATATACACACGGCTTATCACGATAGATGTAGATCGATGTACCTTGGTTCTTGACGGGCCAAATTTCCCGCGTGTGACCAGGAAATCACGCATCGCCCATTCGCAGCAGGCCAGGTCGAGTCGAGTCGGGTGAAGTGGGGTTCGCGGGCACAGCTCGTTGGCGTTTCTAGGGTCGCGCGGGCTGGGCCTTTGACGACGACCACTCCCGATTCCTTGGACTCGTCATACAGCTTTGCTATGATCGCATGCAACAATGCTGAGATCAAACACGTCTTGCAGGTCCCCAACTCACTCAACATGACGATGCAAGTAAGCACAACATCAAGCTACATGTCCCCCTGAATATGAGACATTACCACTCGCGCACAACTCGTTCAGCATGAATACCGCGACAAGGCTCTGACGGCTTTCGAACGGCTTGGCATCCGGCCTGAACGAGACGATGCCGACGTCGAACGCCTCAATTCCATACTACTGTCCATACATACCTATATGTACCCATTGGCATTGACGATTTTACTGGTGTATGTAAGTCGCGCATTCCCGAAGCCGAATCGGCAGCAGTCAGGAGACACCAGGAGAATTCCTTTGCTGCACGACATGTCCCGAGATCCTATCGATCGGTGGTCGCCACATCGGCTTTGGGTCGTAGAGGAAGGCAGTGCCGTACCGCACAGCCTCACGATCTTCGGATGGATGGACGTCAATGGTCTCGTGCTCGCGCTGATCAGGTACAATGCCTCCAAAGCTCCCTGGAGGTGAAGTCCATCGCAATACATCGCGTTGGTTCAGACGGTCGATTGACCCACACATTGGGCTCTTTACTGAGGTAGCCGGTCTGCGAGCGAAGCTCGACTCAAGCACATAAAGGATGCTGGTCTCGGGTTCCTCAGCATGCTCTCAATCACTCATTGAGTTGATCGTAGCAGAGTTGCGCAGGCGATGTCAATTTCATCAGTAGGACTTCTCATCATCCATTGACAAGACCATGTCGCGTGCTGTTTCATGCACATCCGTAAGTCAAAGATGGAAATCCGCTAGCGTGCTCAAGTTCTGGCCAATCACAGACATGCATACAAATCACGTGATACATATCTACGTCCATGAATGGCTCCCGGACTAGACACTTCAGCGTCGTGCGAGCACACCGTTGTTCACATCCTTCAGCTTGCTAGACAATCAAGACACTCTACACCCCAGCAGTCAAACAAACACATCATCAATGCAATATTGCTGCAGACAGACGACAGCCCCGATGATACTGGCTCCTTTCAGTGTATACCAGAGACGCAGAGCAGTTACTGAAAAGATTTTGTAGGGCTTTTGCGCGTCAGTACTGTGTTTTTGGGCATGAAAATTGGCATTAGAAAGATGGCAGTGGTGCTCCAACTTGGTGCAGCAGGCGAAGAAAGCAAGGACCTCGCAATGCAGATGCCCTAGCTTTCAGAAGAGCAGCACCACACAGTCAGGCTTCGGCAAACCATTGCTTATCGTCAGAGCAAGAAGCAAGACAGCAAAACATTCAGTGCGTAGCATGTAGTACTGCTCACTCAATGCAGAGAGATCGTATGTTATGAATGCTGCAATCAACTCAATCTGCCTTTGCCTGTGCAATCGAGGTTTACCAGCTTTCAGGTCTGGCAAATGCGGAAAATGAACACCTTGATCGAGTCGCTGAGCCCTCTGAGCCCTCCTTAGCGAGTTTAATTCAGCGCTTTAACAGTCGACTGAAAGGCACGCGAGACTTGGTTTGTGGAGTATAATGAGAGTTGTCGCAGCTAGAGGGACGTAGGCTTTGTTCTTTTTTATTCACAAATAAATGGCGTATACATAGGATCATTGCTCAGGGATATGTGGAATATAATGGCTTGGTAGCAAGGCGTAGATCTGATGGTTCCCGTGAGCAGCACGACCACAAAGCTACACTTAGGTACAGTTGCAGCAGTACAGCTATTGCTCTAACTACTCAGACTTCAGCACGTTCGTCGTCTTGAACACAACAACTTCGCCTGGCAGGTGTGGCAGCAGCAAAGCCGTATCCCAGTACAGCCAGACCTCCTTAAAGTCCAATCCTTCAGGCGTACTTTCGTTGCCGCTGGGACCGATGATAGCAATCATGACGACCGGAATGCTGACAGTAGGCCCCTCGCTTTCATTGCCATTCACCCACAGATTGCGGATGTTCTGGGTGATGATCTGAGAAGTGCCATCATCACGCTCAACCTCTGTGAACTCGACCCAGTCGTGACGAATCCGGTGGAAAACGCCGAACAGCTTCTTCATCCACGCCCACATCTCTTCGCCGCCGTGGTACGTGGCGTTGTTCTGGTTGTGGAAGACGACATCCTTGGAGTAGAACTTGAGGCCGGAGCCGGTGTTGTAGCCCTTATTGTCGACCGCATCGACGTACGCTTGGAAGAACTTTTGTGTAGGTGTCGTTGGTTCCCACCGCGCACTGGAGATCTGTGCGATAAGCTTAGGCATGGTGTATCTGATTGTGGTTTATTGGTGGAGAATGGTTGTCGTAGCTGATGCGGCAATGTGTCGGTGTCACTAGTTAGGCCGACCACAACTTGAGCATATATATGCATGGTGTCTTACCAATACTCCTCTTGATCTGCAAGGATGTGGGGCGCGAGTGGTGTGATGTCTACACCGATCAGTAACTTCATCCGAGGCTCTAGGGTTTTCGAAAGTGATTAGTGAACAGTGGTAGGTAAGTCATGCGACCGACTCTTGCGTTTGTTAGATCACGTTGGGGACGATGGCGATGGCTGCATTCTCAAGAATCTTGTCCGCAGCGGACGGATCACCAGGACGCTATGCAATTGCGACGAAAAGGGGTTATAGCTACACGAAAGGCGACATCATTCGTACTATTGAGGACCACCCTATCGAAGCAGCGATCATTGAGACACTGCCTGTCGCATCTCAAGCAAAAGGAACACCATCACCGGGCTCGTCCACACCAAGACCGATTTTGCCTATGGTGGTCTTCGATTCGATCTGCCGATGCGCTTCTTTCAGCCCCTCGAGGGTCAACTTGTATCGTTTGCTAAGGGTTGGGACCAGCTTGCCCTCGTCCATGAGACGTGCCAGTTCTCCAAAGATCTCGTGGTAACGCTCTACGCCAGTGCGGTGATATGCTGCAGTGCCTAGCCAGTCCCAGGAGAAGGTCATCGACTTCGACATGAATTCTGTCCCATACAGGCTGACATCAGCTTGGACGATAGTGCATACTCTGGCAAAGGGAGCGCAAATTTTGGCGATAGCGTGGACGTATTGCTCTGTCGATGCCAGGATGTACACATATCTGATAGTCTGTGGTCAGCGGTGTAACCTTCGAATAGTTGAGCTTTGCGGACGTGCGTACTTGATCGGGACGTCCAAGTTCAAGGCACTCATTTGTTCTACAAGGTCCTCACGATGGTTGATAACATGAGTGGCGCCCATTCGCTTGCAAGAGTCTACAGTGTCCTGTCGTGACGCAGTAGCGACAACTACTGGAAGACGCAAGACGTTCCGCGCAAGTTGAATGGCAGCGCTGCCTACTCCCCCGCCACCATTGATCTTTCATGATACAAGCACGTCAGTTGATGAAGGAAAATTCTACGCTTGAGGCGCGGACTGGAGCTGTCTTACGATCAATATCCCAGCGTTGTCCTCGGGCTTGACCTCAAGACGAAAGTTAAGAGATTGGTATGCTGTTGCGAAGGTCAAGCCATAGCTCGCAGCTTCGACAAAGTCCAGCTTTTTCGGTTTGTGGGCAATCTGATTCTCGTTGACGAGCTGGTACTCCGCATTGCTACCTTGCCGGGTTGTGGCACCTACCCAGGAGACATCGTCGCCAGGTTTGAACAGCTGGCATTCAGGGCCGACCTCAAGGATAGTTCCGGCGCCATCGTATCCAACGACGTGAAATCCCTTGGGGGCCTTCTGGAAATAATCTATTCCCGATCAATGACTGGCTGCCATTGGAGAAGGTGGCTGGCTTACCAGGTGCATCATCGTACACGCCTCCTCGGACCTTGATATCAATTGGGTTTACAGAGCAAGCCTTGACTCTGGAAATCTTGTTAAAGAAGCAGAACAGCAATTGCGAGAAACTTACAGGACAAGAACATCTCGGCCAGTCGGGCTCCCAGGGTGTGGGACAGTACGTGACTCCAAATTCTCAGGAGGGCCGTAGGTAGAAACGCCAATCGCTTTCATGGTAGCCATTTTGTGCGGGCTGGTTAAATTCGTTGAAACAGGTCAACGAGTGTCAACCGTGTCTGGTCGTTGGCTTTTATGCCGAGTTCATCGATAGTAATCACGCATCTGGCATCGGCTGAGCACGTCTGGTGGATACATTCACGTAGACTTCCGATCATGAAGTGATCAGTAATCATATCTGGCAAACATCTACGTCGCCCAGAGTTGCCGCTCATGGGCGATGGGGAGTTGCATCGTCGCGGGTCCCGAAAGGAAAAGGTGATGCGCTTGTCTGGGAGAAAGCTCGTAGATATGCAGAACATTTCAGGCCGTCGCCTATTCACCTCGCTCGACTTTGGTTTGCGGGAGGATATCTTGAGACTGCGTTGAGTTCCTGGCAGGTCCACTTGCACATGTGGGTATGTGTCGCCAGCGACACTAATCCTCTTGCCCCCACATAGCGTGAAGCGAACTTGGAATCGGCGTTCCTCAAACCATCTAGTTAATACCGGCTTCGTCGCCAAACTTTAGCAAGCACGTTCACCATATGCATAGCAGAAGCCGCACGATACTGTTGAAGTAAGGTATCGGGCCACTTTTGACCACTGTGTGGGGCAAGTCCGCATCTTACAGGACGTAACGAAATTCCGGTAAGAAAGTATCAAGTGGAAACTGACCGTTGATGAAGACTTACGGCATGATTGATGGTTGCCCAAGGTACATGAGGCAGGATTATGCTTCAGGTCGGTCTTCCGTGCCGCTATAATCACCTACCTGGGGTGGTCGTGAGAATTGTTCAGTAATCCAAGATGACCCGATCTCGGCGTATCGACAGCCATGACGACGACTAAAACGCGAGTGTAAAGGTCATCTCGCGACGAGCTAGGTGTCAAAGGGTGTGTGGTCATGTGGCAGAGAGACATACTTCTGCTGCTGCTTTCCATCAACGTATGCAGTGATGCGTAAGACGCGTTGTGATGTGCCAGCATTTTGGAGTTCGTGCCGTTGTGTGGAAAGACTAGTAAGGCGTTTGGTAACGATGCTTGGAGCATCTCGAAATGCTGCACTGGTCAATATGAATCACCAATTGAATGTGCCTGCGACTGGGTCGAGACACAAGTCGTTCCAGTAATGCCGTCGTGCGGCTCCAGTGACGTGTAGGCAGATGCAATCTGAACAGACTGCATCGTATTAGATACATCTCAGTATGGCCAGATTTGTGAGATCTCTTCCGGCGTTTTCCCATATTTTACGCTGTTTGCCGCAACGTGTTGCGAAAGTTCTTTGTTCTGCTTCTGTTTCTGATCAAAATCGTCGCTTGGCGAAAGCCACCCTTCCCAATCCGTGCCCAAGTATTTTCGGGCAATGTGCTTGATAGCATGGAAATCCGTATAGTCCTGGAATTCATGGTCATGCTTCTCAATCTCGTCGGTACTGAAGCTTATGGGGCAAGGTGTGGGAAAGGCATCGGCCTCCCAGTTTCTGGAGATCTCAATGAGGCAAGCGCGAACAGGTATGACGCCTTCTTCCCCTGCTTCTCCAAAGCGGACGAAAAGTTCTTTCACGTATGATGGGAGCTGGAGGGCTCTATAGATGTCCAGTTTCTTCATGCCACTGGCAGCTTCATAAGCCCTCGCCATAGAAGCCTGCTTGTGCTCGAACCTCGCGATTTCCTGGTCATCAGAGTCCATTTGATCAAGGTCCGGAGGGAGTCGCGGTATCGGCCCACCAACCACATGGTCCTCGCTCACATCCAGGAACTCTGGAAAACGTACCTGGCAAAGTAGAGGCGCGATATTGATCCCCTGCCAGTCAATGAGAGAAACGATCTTCGTGGGGTCTTCATCGGAGACGTAGATATTGCCAAGGTGCATGTCCGTATGCCACAAGGTCGGCCAGGAAAATCTCCCGAGGAGAGTGTTAGTATCCATCCATGTCATCACCTTTTCGGCTTGTTCCAGTGTCTTGATTTGATCCTCCGTAGTTCCTCCCCTCGGGGTAGCAATCCTAGTAGGCACTTCGGAGTTATTCTGTATTTGGGAAACCTCGCGTTTTACGAGGGCATGACCAAACGCTGATAAACTTGGCCCTACATTTAGAACATATGGTTAGCTGTAGCAACAAATGAACCTAGGGTAAACTCACAGGGTCCTTTGTCTTCGCAACGACTTCCAAAGCTAGTCCAAGCTCTGTCGCAAGATGGTCCGACGCAGAACTGTTGAGAAGGGTCAATTTCTAAATCCAGCGGTATGTGATCTTCTCCATCCGACATAGAGTCGCGCAAGTAGAGGGATCCATTTGCAGGAAACCGAATCGATCCCAACTCGGCTTCTAGGGCACATAGATTTTTGATCAATACAAAGTGGCTTTGATCTTTCATTTCATGCCACTTCTTGACCAGTTGTGTGCCAGCTGCCTGCTTTATGATGATATATTCGGCACCAACTGGGTTTGAATGATCGGAGCTCCAAGCCAACACCTTCGGGACAGGTATCTTGGTATGCTCATGTACTGTTGACTGGGTATCAGCAGAGTGAAGGTCTGTATCGATCTAGCAAGTTATACCGTACTTCAGCACCGCTACTTCAGCGGCAGTTGTGTATTTGGGTGGCCCGGCGATTCTGAAGGGAAGCTTGGCAACAACTTCCGTACCATCCAGCTTCTTCATCAGCAGTGCCTTGCTAAAACCTCCCTCCATCTTTTCCACCATATGCACTTTCGAATTACTTCCGACGGTCGCGGCGATGGAGCAGAGCTCATCGATATTGAAGGGTAAATATCTCTTTTGTAGGGCATCGTTTTCATTGATCAGAAATCGTCGGTTCGTATACTGGAATAGCTGCTCGCGGCGTATCGGTAGTCCTTAATAAATCAGTGGCCTACTCCCATGACGATGGATCTCAAAGACTGACCACGGCACGAGAAGGAAACCACGCGACGCTGTGACAAACCTCGACCGAGCGTTTGGAAAATCTTCATGAGTCGCACCATGTTTGGAGGATGGCATGTCATCCGTTCTCCATGTGATTCAGGATGGTGAAAGTAGTTTCAGACGCTGTATCTGAGATGTTACGCAACCATATAAAGTGCTTGGGAGATCTTGAGCAGTACTCCCGACGTCGACGCGCATCTGCAAGCTCGATGCGCGTACTTCCCCTTTAGGTTAGCGCGTGTACACCTGAGTCAAACACATTTGACACATAGGACAGATACAATACTCAGAAACACAACGACCCTAACGGGGAGCTGGTAACATAACGAGGTCGACCTGTAGCAAAAGTGCATAGCATGGCGTCAATACTTGTTCATGCGCCAAGCAGACTGCAGCTCCAGCGCACGTTATGTGATATGCTATAATTAGGGCCAATAGCTTGGACCCTTTCGCTACATATCGACATGGGTTTGCCAGCAATGTTTCCAAGGCTGACTGAAAAGAACGCAAAAGCGTGCATACTGCCTCATCAATCTGATACAAATGCTGTCGGAAACCCCCTTCTGAGATGAAAGACATGTGCTGTGTCATGATCCAGGAATGCACACAATTCTCTTCACGTATTTTTCTATACACAAATCACTCACTTCAAGGACAATCCGATCATTGAAGGCTGTTGATGCCTTGCTAAAGGACGTTCACCGGCAGACCAAGGCCGTTACATTTTCATCATATCAAAACTGTTTGTCGCCAATCAAGTCAGCTATGATAATCGAATACATGGATCTTGGACGAAACTATTGCCTGGCTATGCTGGACTGAGGAAAGTGAAGAACAATCCCAGGCCGGTCGAACGTCATGGTACATAGCCGCCGTGCCGCATCAACCTCACTCTCTTCCTGTCCCCCTCATGACCAGGATCTCAGCCTCGATCATCGTAAGAGAGACACCAGCACTACCTCATTTGGCCTTCATTAGTCACGCCACACCTCACAATCGAACACATTGGCTGCTCCCGCACCAATCGACTTGAGATGCTCGACTAAGAGTGTTGGTTTGTGACATCCAAGCTTGTTCTCACTTACTCACCACTTTCCTAAATTCCCAGTTTGCCCTGCACGTCGAAACTCTTCCCACCGATCTGGCATGTCGATCATTCAGTCGCAACTTGGCCGGCCTTTGGAAGCCCCAGCTGAGCCATACCACTGAGAAGTGTGTTGGCAGACATCGCCAATGCTATTCATCGCCTTGTCGCCCTGCGTGGCAAACCCACCATACGGCGAGCTCGCTTGCTGAATCCTGCGTTAGAGTGTATTGGGAAGGACGAGCGTTGCTTCAAAGCACGTGGAAATGCTTTTGCATGCATGGCTCTGTCATAGTATCCCCAAGCTAAGTACAACATTGTTCATATCCCTTACTTTCCATATTTGAGCCTCTTTCCCTGGTTTTCTTTGGCTATCGACTGCAATATACCACTCCCTTGCACAGCGCACATCGCATTTTCAGTATACATACTCATGTCCGGCTATCTCAAATGGGCCACTTCGGCGGTCGCCGCCAAAGGCTCGTGGGGTTCGTGGGGCTCATGGCAGCATGAGCACCATGGTAAGCCGCTCAATACTTGCTTGACAGAGGGTCTGATTCTGACATGGCGCAAGGAATGTCTATATGGGGCACTCCTCATGCACCGATTCTGCCATCGTGGCTGTCCGACAACGGTTATTCGGGCGGAGTTCCATGGGGGGACAGGTCGGCTCGCTGGACGAACTATTATCACGATTGCCCAGAAAATGGGGCTACTCGCTACTACAACTGGACTGTGTCGAAGGAACCATGTTCTCCGGATGGCGTGGACGCAACTTGTCTTCTAGTCAATAACCAGTTCCCCGGGCCTCTGCTCGAAGCCGTATGTATCGCGACGAACCACCGAAGAGCCGGAGAAGTCGAACTGCTAATTTCAAGTACAGAATTGGGGCGACTGGTTTGAGATCAACGTGTACAATAACATGTCTGAGGGAACTGCTCTGCATTGGCATGGACTGCTCCAGAAGGAAACTCCTTACATGGATGGAACGCCGGGCCTCGTTCAATGTCCCATCGCTCCTGGCTCGTCTTTTACCTATCGTTTCAAGGCCGATCTTTACGGAACGTCGTGGTGGCATTCGCATTGGTCCTCACAGTATGGCAGTGGCCTGCTTGGCCCAATGGTCATCTATGGTCCAAAGAACCAGGACTACGATGTCGACCTCGGACCTATTATGATCTCGGATTATTATCACGAGTACTACCAAGATGTCCTCGATGCCTTGCTCGCACCACTGCCCGCTGTCAACATCCCCATGTCGGACAATAACCTTATCAATGGTAAGAATAGCTTCGATTGTTCGACAACCACTTTACCGTGCACACCGGACGCACCCCTGGCGACCTTCAACTTCACCTCTGGGAAGACGTACCGACTACGTTTAATCAATCCTTCATCTGCTGCGGTTCAGAAGTTCTCGCTCGATGGCCACAACATGACGGTCATTGCCAACGACTTTGTCGAGATTGAGCCTTACGAGACAGAGGTCGTGACGCTTGCGGTCGGGCAGCGAAGTGATGTTTTGATCACCGCAAATGGGGACCCAGGCTCATCGTACTGGATGCGAAGCTACAAGCCGCCACCATGCTGGCCCACCCGAGGCGGCAACGAGGTAAAAGCCACAGTGTATTACGAGAACGCTGATCGTACGAAAGATCCAAACTCTTCCCCTGTCGCTGGTGCATATAGCAACGATTGCGGTAATGATCCCCTAGACCAGACGGAGCCGTACATGGCTCTTGATCCCGGAGAGCCAACCGTGACTGAGGTCATCCCATTGACCTTCCAATCTAATGGCACAAACCTGCTCTGGTACATGGCCAACCGCACTTTCCGCGCCGACTTCAACGATCCAGTTCTCCTCGAGACCAAGCTTGGCAATCTCAGCTTTCCGGAAGAACGTAATGTGCATAACTACGGCACCAACCAGAGCGTGCGCTTCATCATCGAGAACGCCGGCGTGCAGCCTCACCCGATGCATTTGCACGGTCACAAGTAGGCGATACTTGCACCTAACACACTCTGGGACATCTGCTGACATCACTTACTAGCATGTTTATCCTCGCCGAAGGCCCCTGCGCCGCCGGCCCAAGTGAGGGCGGCATACAAGCAGGCCCGCCACCATCAACCATCTCCAAGCGCCAGTCCCCGAGCGACGTCCGTGGCAACTGCTGGAACGGCACCATCACGCGGCCATCAAACCCACAACGCCGTGATGTCCAGATGCTGCTGCCCGGCCACTATATCGTCGTGCAGTGGAACCAGGACAACCCGGGCGTGTGGCCGATGCATTGCCAGTAAGTTTCTCCCTCATCCTTCCGCCACCAAATCTACTGGGCGTTGAAGCTGACCAATTTCTTCTCATCAACTAGTATCGCATGGCATCTCAGCGCCGGCTTCGCCTGGATCGTGCTCGAGCAGCCCGATGCCGTGCAGCAGGAAATGCAGCTGCCGGGCGTGTTGGCTCAAACTTGCCGCGACTGGGCGGCGTGGACGGGCGATCATGTCGTTGACCAGATTGATGATGGACTGTAGAGTGCATCATCATGGTGTCATGGTTCACAATAATGGTGGAGTATAATTAGTGACACCGAAACCTAGAAAGTATGATTTGGAGTGAGAGAGACCATAGGAGCAGTGACCGGAGGAACTGAATGGCGGATGTTCTCGAGATATTTTGTCGATGATTGATGTATGACAATACTCTGTATGCCATGAGTACGAACCAAGAGATTCACGATCATAGTGTCACGAACCAAAAATAAGGCTCAAGTACAAGGGGGTGTGAACAGTGAGAATGGTCTCTCCATAGATTTCGCATTACTTTTAGCAAACCCTTGACAAGACTACATACAGCACAAACTTCACCTTGATCAGACATTCATCAAACTTCGTATTACAACCGAAAGTGACTCATGGCTTGACAGAGAACGTGTACTTCTGCCAGTTGATGGCCGGCTCGGTGGTCGGGGAGAAGATCTGCCACTCATCGCGGCCCCATTGCGGGTTGTTGATGCCGTCAATCCACTGCCGTCATCGCAAGGAGAAATGTCATGTCAGCGAGATTACTCGGGACTCTCGTTCGCAATCATCATACATGGAAGGCCTCGCTTAAGGAGAACAAGAGGATCCGGGAAAAGAGGAGAACTTACGTCTTGCGTCTCGACGACGATGCAGCCGTATTTCTCCACATACGTCGTCTGGCCGGCGAGGTGCTGCTGGCTGCTCTTGACAGGGATGGTGCCGTTCTGCCCGTCGCAGGTGTAGATCTGCAGGCCCTGCTGGTTGGTCTGCAGCGCCATGTTGATGCCGGTGCTGGGCGCGTACATGGTCAGCACTTCCAGATTGGGGTCAGTCGGCTGCGAGTGCACGGGACGATCCAAGATGAAGGCTGTGTCGTAGCCCTGGCAGCCGGTGCCGCAGCTGTCGTGGAGCGAGGGAATATCGCGGCCGATCTGCTTGGCGGTCAGGAAGTCGTAGGGCGTGCCGGCTGTGGGGTTGAGGGCACCGGTTGGGACGAGGATGCCGTCGGCGCCGATGGTGCGTTTGGCGTAGGGCATGGCGAGGGTGTCATTGAGGATGGTGATGGACTCGGCGTCGACGAAGGCGCCAAGATTCCAGTAGACGTGGTTGGCAAGCATGATTGGCGTGGCCGAATCGAAGGGGATGGAGATGAGACGGCTGGTCCACGAGGCATCGTCGCTGAGCGTGTATGTTGCTACATTCAGCACGTCTCCAGGGAATCCTTGTTGGGCTTGGTCGTAGAATGTGAAAGTGATACTGTTAGTGGTATGGGAGGCAACCGTCCAATTTTGTTGGTCGTAGCCCACGAAGCCGCCATGAAGAGTATCTTCACCTCCATGCTCGTTTTCCGGGATATTGGAGGTGACGCCGTCAATGGTGAAGGTGCCGTTCTTGATCCTGAGATACTCGTCAACCATGCAATCCTCCACATCTCAGCTCAACTATGGAACCAGATCACACTCACCTATTCGCATACCGTCCTACCACGGCTCCAAAATAAGTGTGGTCGGTTTCGGTGTCCTTCAGGTAGTCGTTGGCATTGTCGTATCCCACAGCCACGTCCTGGTAATCCCCGTTCTTGTCTTGTACAAGTAGACTCGTCAATCGAGCGCCATACCTAGTTCGAACGGGGATCAGTTGCGGAATTTCGACTTTCGAACGCGAAACTGACTTACGGGATGAAAGTGGCATTGATGCCTTTGGCGGATAAGGAGTATTTTTGGAATGGATTGCCTGAGAACGGTGGAAATGCTGCGCCACTACCACTACCATGGCCCCATCCATATCCATGCTGTGCAGCAACACCGCCAGCCGCGAGCACGCCGGCGTGAAGCAACGAAATACGCATCCTGTGCGGTGGTGATCGAGCTCGAGCTGTAGAGTAAGTAGTGCTGCTGATCGTTCGCCTTCTCTTTTGCGTCTTCCTTGCTCTTATGGATCAACACGAACGGGAGTATTCAAGAGCAACCAGATCACCACGGAACAGAAAGACAAGAAGTAAGAAAGCAAGACAGCTTCGGAGACGAGCTTGAAGAGCTTCGAATTACCCGGTCAGCACAAGCGGGCACCAGGGACCAGTCTGACTGCCTCCACCGGCTTGATGCTCGAAGGACATGGTTAACATCATCATCGACACTCGAATTACTCGATTCGTCTGGAGGACATGTAGGTCAGTCGTCGGGTGTTGGAGCTATGATGTGCTTTTCCCCTCCACATCCCTCGATTACCCCAGCTTTGGTACTTCTAGTTACCCCAGACGGGTCGGCAATGCTGCAGGAACGGCAGCTCCACAGTAGAGCTAGCTGGGCCGATGTTTGGTGCCATACCGCTTGCACAGCATCTGCGTCTTAGAAGATTGAAGCATTCTCTGCGAATTGTGGGTAGGAAGGTAAGACACGATACGGGACAGATGCCTGGCGACTGCCTTTAACCAGCGAGTCTGTTGACATGGGTCATCACAAGCGAGGAAAGGCACGATCTCAGGAGCACTCATGCAACGCACTGCCCAATTTACCTCGACATACAGTGCTAGGTCGAACTGGGATGGGACTTTGTCGGACAAGGTTGCTACTGGGGTGATGAAAAGAAGCTCAGGACCGGCGGGACCAATCTTGGTTTTTTACCGTCACAAACCACATGGTTTCCATGCGGTCCATTGACGCGGGCTGCTCGCGTGGAGGTGGAGCAGGTGGCCCGGCTAAATACAAGGGAATATGCGGCAACTCCGCGATGCTTGTCCTGGGAGACGCAAAGGACGACACGGTCGGTAGCGGAGCTCATGCACTGTTTGGGACGGATCGATGTTTGATGTCAACCATCGCAAATGGCATTGAATAGCCGCCGGGATGTATATGTAGAGGGGGGTTCATATTCATTCTTTAATGTGCTTTATATCCTACCAACACCTATTTTGAACAGAGAAGAATGCGACATGGAGAATGTCGTCGTGATGCCGCTAATATTTACAATCTAATTCCGCAACTTTTCATGCTTCGATCAATGAAACACCTACTTTCTCCGCCCCTGCTGCATGGCGAGGATCTGGACCATGCGCACGAAGATGTTGATGAAGTCAAGTTCGAGCGAGATGGACTCGTTGACTGGATCCTTGGCGATCAGACCGCGTTGGGCCATGCGTGCGTGGGCAAGAATCTTCTGGATGTCGTAGAGCGTGAAGCCACCAAACACGGCAAGACTATGTACTGTATCAGTAATCTATTCTTTATGAGGACAGAAAAAAGAAGAAGGCACTTACCCTCCGTAGAGCCAGATGTTCTCGGTGAACATCAACGTCCGCGCGGCTGTGGCCGGGATGACCAGTGGCGCAAGACCAGAAAGCGCTACAATGGCAACACCAGCGAGCAAAGGACCGCCAAGGTAGAGGTATTTCTCCTGCTTCGCTGTCGCACCTACAAACGCAATCGATCCCATCATGCCGACCGTGTAGAGACCAGCGCGGGCCAGGATCGCAGGCGAGAAGAACATCAGTGGGCTCAAGAGCGCGGCCTGAGTAACGTTGAAAGCAGCCCACAAGCCGTACTTGACGACATAGTTGTCTGGCGACGTAGCGCGGCATCCCATCATCGTTCCGATCGAGCCCACGAGACCGACGCCGAGCACCAGCCATGGGTTCGCAGACATGAGCCGATATGACCAGCCATTCATGTGCAGTGCGCGAGCAGCCACTCCGATGATTCCGATGCCCAAACCCGTATGTAGGAATGTGTCATTCAGGTATGCGCGCTCGAACGGCGGCATGCCACCGTCTTCCCGGGTCTCTCGGTTGAAGACCATGTTGATGGCCACCATCGTTCCTCCCACGATCAGTCCTCCATAGATCAGACGCTGCGTCAGGTTGCCCTGTGCGATCGGGTTCGGCGGCGCAGAGGTTTGGTATGATCGTTTGGGCGAACGGAAAGCTTGCTTGAAGGCATTTTGGTGGCTTTGTGCGATCCTTAGAGGCGATGCTGGCTTCGTGTATGAGAGGACCTGCTGCTTGACTGGTGCCACTTGCGTCTGGGAGCTGCGGGTGGAGATTTCGAAGGCCTTAGGTGCCTGTTTGAGTGCGCTGGCGATAGCGAACGGTCGCCGAAGTACGAACGCCATGATGAGCGATCCTTTGGTTGTTCTTGGAATGATGAAGAGGAAGTGGATAAAGTGGTGATTGTAGGTAGATGTGGTTGCAGATCTACGAAGGCGACGAGCTTGGTACGTCACGAGCTTATGACGCGGTGGTGATTGGCTGGAACGTGAATTCGCCCCAAGGAATATTCTGGAGCCGCTATCATGAGGTCCTCACACAACTCATGCAGTGAATATGCTAAACCAATCTCTGCTTCCTCATGATACAGATTGAATAATATAGAAGCAAGATAAGTATACAGCATTACTTGGGGCTTGACCGTAGTCCTTGTTCGAATCAGGAATAACACAGCCCCAAACCCAGTGGTATCATGATTCCGACCCTTGCCAAACGCCTTGCCATGAACGCTATCAAATGCAAACAAATGGTTCCGTTGCAACGCCTCATTTCAATAAGAACTTGCTTGCCGTTAAACCTGCCTCTTGATACAGGTTCATCAGCTGCCCACTCATGATGCCAGGCACAACCGCATCTCCGATGAGGACGTAATGCTCTCCACAGCGTCGGACCACGAATGGTCGGCTGGCGCCGAAAGGCACAATGATCTCGTCACCAACTCTCATGTTCGATCGTCCCAGCCCGATGAATCCATTGGACGTGCTAAAGAAATCTCGCTCCTGCGCATTCGGTGAGACTTGACAGTCATGCCCGGAGCTTCCGAGTGATCTTCTCAAGTGGTCCTCGGCGTGATAGATCCCCTTATGGCGGGTCCATAGAAACGCGCTCTCCCACAAAGCAGCAACCATGAAGTCATTGCGTCGTGCGTGTGTCAGCTCGATGCCGCCAGCTCTGGTGATTTCATGGCACAGCGCTTCGGACAGAACTGTCGGATCCTGGTTCGGATCGTGGTGCGAGAAGACTGCTTCCCAAGGCCTATGATCGCCGTTCACGCGGCTGTACTCTTCAGTGATGCTGCATTTGTCGCCCAGAATATACTCGAGCATCAAGTATCCAATACTGATCTGTCTGTCCAGTCCAAGTCGGTTTGCAGCTTGATGCTCGATCTCCAGTACCTTCAAGATGCGTGCGATTGTTTCAAGCGGATGCTTGATAGACGCTTTCTTGAAAATGATGCCTCGGCGGTTGGTGTCTGGCGCTGGTAGGTCTCGCTCTGTGGTGCGATGAACAATCTTGTCGAAGTATAGCGCTTTAAGTTGCAATGATCGTGGTATCTCAATGTTCACATTCCCAAGCGCAACAGCATCCTCTACGAGTGAAACCTCTGGAATCCCTTCCCCCGCCTTGAAGTGATCGCGCGTTTGCACCAGACTACGCTCCTGAAGAAGTCTAAAGTCGGGAACCCAGGTCGGGAAGACACTTCTTGAATCGCTGCCTTTGTGCTTCGCAAATCGATCATGTCGCTCATCCAGTATCACATCCACAGTCTTCTCTTCTTGGATGAGATATATGGTCGCTTCCTCGAACACTTGCTGGTCTGATTTCGAGTAATCTGGTACGATCGGTGATGTCCCGACCTCAGCTAGACCTAGCAATGCATAGATTCGATCTTTGGGATCGCTACATTGGAAGATCTTCGCCTTGAATAGCAGACGCAGCAACGGTTGACTTTCCGGAACGCGCAGAGAGTGGAACAACTCCAAACGATCGTGATGGTCCGTATGCATCAACTTCGAGAAAAAGTCCCAGCTGATTGCATGAGGTCCGATGTAGACAGTCGGGAAGTACTGCGCGCGGCTGAACTCCTGGACGACCCACAGTCGCTTCCACCATACTTCCCCACCACCGACGGTTCTCGTACTTGCCGATTCCATCTCTCTTAACACTTCGCGCAGTTTTGTGTCCATGTCACCATGCTCGAGGGCGGCCAGCCCAGGCTCGGCACAAAGCGCCAACCTCGTCTCTTCCTCTTGGCTGTTGGGATACAGGCGTCGACAGGTCGGCTGACCCGCCTCTGTTTCTGCGATCCAGATAATCACTCGTTTAGCTTGGGTGTATATCCTCCAGATGAGCGAGACGGATTTGTTTCGCTCCGTCACGTCGTCCTGGTTGACGCAAACCACGTCAATCCAGGCCAGACGTTCACGATCCGGTCGTCGTAAGCGCAGTAGTGCTGCATGTAGATGTTCCGAGACCTTGAAACCGTCCTTGCCATCTACCGTGATCTCGCGGAAGCTCTTTTGCGAACCCCAGCAATATGACAAGGCGTCATACGCTGGAGGTTCTGCCATGCTCTCATACTCCCAGGTCGCTACGATAGGCCCATCCGTTCCTGGGGCGATGCGGAGCAGGCGTATCTCGTCATCACTCGCCAAACCGCGCTCGTAGTAGCTAGCATTGTGGGCGTTGACATCTTGTCGTCGCTTTCGATCGTCCAGCTGGGAGACTTCGCTCGGACAAGGATGGGGCGAGGGATCTCTTACGAGACTTGTCGTATCAGACTCTGATGACGGCGGCTGGACAATTCGTGGTTTCTCGGTGGGCGTAGCCGGTTTGGAAGAGGAAAAGCAGATCCAGGTTTTGGGATTGAGTACTCGTCGCGCTTCGCGGCCTGCCTTCAAGCGAAACATCGCACGACGGTCATTGAAGGAAGTCAAAGCGGCCAGGCGGACGTCAAAATCTTTGGTTGCGAGCAGAGCCTCGCTTTGCACAATCAAGTCCAGTCGCAATTACCGTGGATAATAGAGTGTAGGTAAAGAACTGTAGGATAGTAATGTCGATGGGAAAAGGATGAATGAGAGAACGAACGAAAGAGAAGAACACAGAGGAGAGAGCGACGACCTACCACATGCCATACCATTCGAGCGAGCAGCCATAAACAGCTCTATCGCCGGACGCGGATTGCGCGAGTAAGGTCGAATGACTGCACAAACACTGCCTCCTCCACACAGACGGCGGCCCCCCATCTCGAGCTCGCCAAGATCAGCCGTGCTTTCAGCCGCATATCAATCCTTCGCCGATGGGGGCCACATCTTGGGGCCACATCTTGGGGGCTAGATCGAACGGACGGGATTCGTCGCGCATGTTCGAGCTAGGCGGAAATGATCTCAAGAGTGCAGGCCCCTCTGGAAGTCGAGGTGAGGTGTCTCGGCGACTGTAATTTTGGAAGAGGTTGTATGCGTTACTACACATCTGGAGTGTGTCGGCAAAGGTGCTGTCAATCGCCGACCTTCCATCATCCCGCCCAGACACCCGTTAGCTCATCTGAAACGTTTTGGCTAGTAGTGCTGCTATTCATGAACTGTGAAACTGTACCAGAAATATATGACCGTTCAAACTCAACCAAGAATAGCCAGCACGGTGGAATATTGATATCACGAGAAAATCGAAGTGCTAGAAGAGTAGTCAAGTCTTGCATGACAGATCTAGAGAGTGGAATCTGTACAGGTCAGAGTGTTGCGTCTCGTTGCGCTGATAATCATAGCCTGACGCGAACGAACATGAAGTGTGCGTGAAATACTGAATACTTCGATATTACAGGTCTAGCTCGTTAAACTGTTTCCTCGTTTCTCCGTCATGAGCATCATGCCTGCGCATCCATGAATGTCTCTTCGTTCCCCAACGAGTCCAGTCTCTTAACTGGTTGCCCAGGAGGAAGTGGTGGATGAGAGGATGTTTTTCCAGTACTGCCAGTTGCCTTCGGAGCAGCATCGTTCTGGCCGAAGTCGATCAATTCTCCCACTGGCACTGGTCGCTGCAAAGGTTGTGCTTGTACTGGTTGTTGGCCCTGCTGCTGTACAGTTTGTGGAGGGACTTGTTGCTGGGCTGGAGGAAATGCCTGTTGTGCTGGTTTGGCTTGATTTGTACTTTGCTGTCCGGGCAGAATTGGTGCTATTGCTAGAATCTGCTCAATTTGCTTGTTTGGTGGTCCATGATCGTCGACTTGTGCATTGAGAATCCAGTCTAGATTTTCCTCGTCACCCGAAGGTACAGGCTTGAAGAGCTTCGGCTGCCACACATGACCTTCCCCACGTTCAGAGGCCTCTTGTCTTTGCTCGTCTTCAATCTTTGATTTCTCCTCTGTAGCTACTTTTTGATCGGCTTTCTTGATTGCCGTGGTCGTAGAGTTCCACAGGCGTTGACTTTCTCGGGGGGACTGCTCTTCGAGAGGGCGGGTCTGGACTGCACTCGGCTTTGCGTGTCCAGCGTCGAACAGAACCTCTTTCTTGCCTGTTGAGAGATTCTTGATCGACATTTCGCCATTCCAGAAGCCGCTCAACTCATAGAGGTTCTTGCCACTTTTACTGTCTTTGATGTGACCGCCGATCGCGTTGTAGGTACCGCCTACCCATCCCTTGACCTTGAATTCTATATCTGCCTCGAGACCAGACTCTGGACAACGGACCACCGCATGATCACCCAGCTCGTATTTCATCTTACCGAAAAGGATGCCTCGAGCGTACATGTTAGGTTGAGTCACAAAGCTGCAGGACGATTAGCCTCTCTAGTCGCCGCACATGTAACTACATGATACATACTATCTCTCCTTCCGGTTGAGGATCCGCATGACCGCGATGCCTTCCATGAAGCTTCCAACGCTGTTGCCTAGAAACTTCGATCGCGGCTTCAGTGTCCCGTCGATACGAATGTTGTGCTCGGGGGCCATGAAAAAGTATGAGGATTTGGGAGGGTGATGTGAGGTTTGTTCTGCAATATAGTATCCTCTTGTCTTGTCCGGGTAATCCCAGTAGCCCTGGAATGTTTCTCCCAAGATCGGGTTGAGCGGCTTTTTTACCCCAGGAGGCTTGATGTGCCAACCGGCAAGGTAGAACTTTGTGACCGCAACGAAGCGTTCCACGGGATCATCGATGTCGGGGACGGGAAGGAGGGTTTCGGGGTGAGCCATGAAGTTGGTGATTCGTTCCAGCATGGACTTCGGTTCGAGGATGAATGTGGGTAGAGTGACGCGAGATAGGTCGGCTCCAGGACGGAGTTGAGAGATGATGTGAGCCAGGACAGAGCCCTGCTCTGAGTTGACTACCGTCTCATCACCAGCATCCTCGCTGTCTCGAGGCTCATCCGTAGAAGCCCGGCTCGAGGCCACCGAGCTCTTACGGTGTCCCAGGACCATGATGGATGCGCACGAGGTGGTGGATGTGGAGAGTCACGAAAATAAACGTGAAGTCAAGGCTTCACGAAGGCCGACGTAGATTGTTGAGTTGTAAGCAAGTGAGCTTCGAGGGTCATATAAAAGTATGCAGTAAGAAAGAAAACCAGCCATGACAACGTGGTGGCATGTGGAAGCGGGAGTGGGGACCCACGTCACTGCCCAGAGCTTTGGCAGAATGACGAAGCCCGAGCTACAGGTAACAAAGATGAGTTCGTGCTATGTTTCTTACAATACATGACAGTGCCGAAGCGCATCAAGGTACGCCAAGATGTGAAGTTGTGGATAGTCTAGACGTGGTGTAAATGGACTTTGGAGGCGACGATGAAAGATACATGTGTCTCTATCCTGGCTGAAACAGGATACATACAGTACGAGTCGAATTCATGCTAAGCGCGTAAGATTGGCCAAACTGATGCTCGTACATTTCATTCATTAAAGCAAGAAAGACGAAATGGATGACAAAAACCAAAAGCATCGGCCACATAAGATTACAACATTGAGCTTTCTGCGAGAACATCTGGCCCCACGCCGTAGCCTTCCACGTCCTTGATCCACGTCAAGAGTTCTTCGACTTTCTCAAGCAAGACTGAATCCGGTTCGAGCGCCATGAGTACCATCCGGAATGGATACATCAGATCAAAAGTCGCTATATCGCGATGGTCGGATCTAAAGTGATACTCGACCATGCTGCATAGCTCTGATGCTACCGACAGATGATCTACGTCCCGCGTTGGAGCCGGCAGTGGTGAATCAGATGGGAACTGCTCCAGAAGCGATTGGTCAAGTTGATCATATGCAGGTGTTGCGTTGAAACATGGTCCAAAGACAGTGAGACCTAGCCGAAATATGACAATGAAAGTCGCAGCCCACAATTCGTTGGCATTTGCATCCTCGAGGTTGTCGAAGAGCACAGCATTAGGGGTTGTGATCGTCGGGAAACCTACGCCGCTCAGTATCTTTGTTGGTTCAAGCTTTAGAGAGTCTCCATGTGCGATGAGCCATTGGACTTTCCAGAGAAACAGCTCGCCGAGAACAGCTTGTAGGCGATTGTGCATCACCTTGGCCTGTGACGGATCTGGCGTCTTTGCTATTCGCTCTGCCGTAAAGAGGAGTTCAGGAACGACACAAAGGATATCGTGGATCCCCATCAATGCTGTTTTGGGACGTTGGGCGAGCACCCACGGCTCTGTCAACCACTCTGGCTGAGCAAGGAAACATGGCCGTCTTTCGAGCATACATTGCATGACCTAGACGCAAATATCAGCATTGACCGGGCAATTACCGCGTACTGTACTGACAATCAGTGCCCGGTTGGTGGAGAATATGTCAAGCGCCACTTCCGAGCTGAAAGACTTCGGTCCACGTAGCATGAACAGCCTTGCCATGCCATCGGCGTGCTTCAGCCATGCATTCGGGGTCGTCACCACGATCAGCTCGTACATCACCATCGCCATGGTATCCCGTAATGTGTCATCTTCTTTGACTAGGACGGGATCCTGCAATTTTCGATGGAGGTCTCGAAGTGCTAAGCCATATTTCATTATGGCGACGTTGATGAGACTGGGTATCCCATGTTGCTTGGCAAAGAAGGCGAGACACAAGACCGAGACAGCACCATTTTGGGACCGAGAGGCCAACTCAAACCATGTCTCAGTACGGTTATTTCTGAACTGCCTGTCCTTCAGGAAGATTACATCCAGCGTGTAATTGACGAACATGTCATGTTGTTGTCCAAAGAGATTCAAATGCTTCGGCAAAAGGTCCATGGGTCGAGACAAGACCGGTACCAAGGGCCTGTAATTGCTCGTGGCCTCGGTGTCAACGAACCTGAACTTGGAGGCGTACCCTTGGCATGTGAACCCGCCCACTCTACATCTTCGGCAGTGTGGGTGTTGTCGGTCTGTATCGCGTTGTTAGAAGCAAGTCGCATCTCCCAAACGCGTGACTGGCTCGAACGTACCGCACTTGACCTTTCTTGACTTGCACGTAACACATGAAGCCGGGCTGGGTGGCATGACAGCTCCGACAGGAGACTCCTGCAAGAGCTGGCCCCAAAATTTCACGTCGCCAACAGAATCGCTTGTTCTTGTTCTCCTATGTGTATTTCAGCTGCTTCCCAACGGCAATCGAATTCGGGTGTCACTTCCGTATGGCGACTAGTGGGGCCCGCGGGACTCCAGATCGTAGGATTGATTCCCTCCTCAGCTACGAACTTTACTGCGCTTCCTACTGCTCATTGGCAGCACTCGATGTTTGCAGGATAAAAATCAACCGCCTCTCCAGGATCTCCAGTGCCAAGTTTTGTCGTTAGGGATCCGGATTGAGCTAACTTACTGTGAGGCCGCAAGTGTCTAGTGAAGCAAGTTCTTCGACAAGTGCGAGGACGGTTGACATGCGCTTGGTGGTATGGCATCACGTCGGGACTACGATAATGCACAGCGCATGCGATCGCCGGGCTGCGACCTCAAACGAGTTTGTCTGACAGATTGAAGCAGTGATGTGATAACATTGCTGATGGCATCTGCAATGCTTTCATTTGTACTACACAAGGCCAGCCCTGTTCCGCGAGGCATGCTTCAGCCCAGCCTCAACTCAATTCTGCGCATGAAGCGTCAAAGAGTTTTATGTCAAAGGGCTTCGAAACAAGCAGGACCCGATGTCTGATGGAAACTACTCACAAGGAATAGGTCCACTAATGGGCCAGTTTGATACAGGAAATAAAGCTCTCGCCTATCTTGAACGCTCAACTAAAAGGAAGGTGCATCATGAACGTTCCGCCTAAGAAATGAGAATATTTCACAGGTATAGAATATCGTCCCGACATGTGCGGCGAGCGAATCGTACATGTACTTACTTGGTCCAGCCATACTGTAGACATCACAAGCAATCGACTATGATTGTATCCGGCAACATAGTCTCGTGTGGTATGGTATCACGTATGCTCTCGTCACGGCGACTTGCCAAGCGCCATGGTTGCCGACCATACTTGAAGAGATAGAATTTGTATGAAATGGCTTTCGAGTCTGTGGTCAGATCATGTCTTTGTGCAGTCACACGTGAATCAGCCACTCAAGTAGCAGAGCTTGCTGCGAATTAGCTCGTAATGAGGGGGAGTGAAGTCAGTAGAAATTGGGCAGTAACAACACGCGTGCCGAGGGATCACGTACTACATTAAGGCTGCCGAGATCATCGCGAGGCAGTAAGGAACTGCTCAAGGTTATAGCCAACAAAGCCTGTCGTTGTCGATGGCGGAGAAAATAAGCAAGATTGTTAAGTCAAGGGAAACCTGTCCCCAGTCGTTGAATGTGTGATGCACAGGTAGAACATTAATGAAAACTCACTGTTATTTCGAGGACTCACAGTTTCATCTCACAGCTAGCTAACTGTCTTTGTCCCAGTCGTCGAAAGACGTCAATGTCGAATGTGGTTGTGCACCATCCATTAGCGTAGGAACGCAACGTTTGTGCAAACAATTGAAGCCTTGGGCCTCACCTTGACCTTGAGACTGAATACCTTCGAGCTCATGCTTGATGTCCTTCGAGCACTCTCAAAATCCTGCCGAAGCAAGCATCTTTTGGACCATCGCAGTGTACCACGGGACACCATTTCCATAGCTGCGACTCTTGGCGGAAGGCATTGCCGTGAAGGTGTTGGCGAAATGCTGATTTGCAGCCTTGAGCTCTTCTGGTGGAACAACCTGATTCTGTACTTTCATCACCTGCTTTTCGGCCTTGCTTTTGGTTTGTTTTGGTGGGACTTTCGAAGGAGTAGTCGTGATGGGATCGTCGGCGATGCGAACCGGCACTATTGCCGCTCGTGCAGCGTTTTCTTTGTCTTGGACTTTCTGCGCTTCTTGATTGATCATGTCAGTAAGACTTGAACTAAACTCCTTGTTATCTGTAGCAGGCCCGTTGCTTGACGCAGGAACACTTGGGATGCGCTTATTGTGGGTATTGAGGCTTGGCAGCGGTGGCTGGCTGGCTCCGTGCAATTGGGCCATTTCTTCTCTGGTAATGTTGGGAATGCTGTTGAATGACGGACGTGCAGGTAGACCGGGAGTAGGGGCCGGAAGTGGGCTTGACACCGGCTGCGGCTGTGAGACAGTGCGTGGCTGCATGGGCAGTGGCATTGGCATGGTTCCTGGTACCTGATAGCCTCCGAGATCTTGTGGTGGAGCGGGAAACCCGTTCAACTGTGGTGGGACCCCATAGCCAAGAGGTCTGTATGGTGGTGCAGTGAATGCGGTGTCATGCTGCGGGCTGGGAACCATGTAGGCGGGATTATAAAAACCGGGGACTGGCGAGATACTGCTGTTCGGGCCGTAAGGTGGGGGAGCAAACTGTGAGTTTGGTCCAAGTGGTGAAGCAGCAGTTGGCACATTGTACGGGGGCATCGACTGGAAGGTTGAGACTGAGCTCGGCGTGTTTGTGAAGGTTTCGACAGTTTCAGCAGCAGGGGCATCTTGCGTGCCGTTCTGAGCGGCCTAAACTTCTATCAGCTCGTCATGTCGCAGCGGAAGGAGGGTCGAATGTATACTCACAAGTTGCCTTGCTTGGTCCTCCGCATCCTTGAAGCCAGCCTCTCTTGCAGCCTTGTTCGCTCGGTTCTTCTGCCTGTGCGCTTCGATCTTCGCCCGTCTTTGTTCTGGTGTAAGCTCTTCAACCTGCCTCGTGCCGGCATTCGGATTGGGGCCGCGGAGTGGATTCCCCGTCTTAGCACGATGTTCAGCTTCTGCTTGGTAGTACTGGGTCTCGATATCGCGACGATGTGCATCGAGCAGCTCCTGAGGAATACCAAGCATGCCGAAGATCTCGACCGAGGGGTTTTCACGGCCCTCGATGGTGTTCTGGATCTTCTCAAGCTTCGTCTTGTGAACTTGCGTCATGTGCACACTCAGTCCGCCAGCAGTAGTAAACTTCTTGCCACAGCTGTACTGTTGGTCCCAATCACATCTGAAATGCTTGTAGCGCTGATGATCGCAAAGCACCTTGTCGTCGTTGAAAATGCGCTCGCAGTAGTAGCACCATCGCTTGTCCAGCGCCTCCTGGAGGTCTGGAATGTCCTTGCGCTTTCTACTCATGGTTGTGAAAAGGTACAGATCGTTTGTGTTGTGTGACAAATTGTGCGATAGAAGTGAACTGTTCGATGGAGCGCGAAAGCCGAACACGATCGGCTTAGTCAGTGAGACGGGCCGGCGTTTAGCGCAACAATAGCGTGAAATACAGCATTATCGTTAGTGCGATGATTTACACGAACATATACATAACACTTATACATACGTGTTCCTTGGTCATGAGTCGGAGGTCTAAAGCGCGGTCTACAAAGTGCTCGAGATCTTAATTTCAAGCTATTAGATTAAGGTACGAAGCCGCTAGATCGGACTGAAGTACACGGACTCTAAGCTACCTTGGTGTCGTGTTGCCAGTGTCGTTCAGCTGTGCCTCTTGGAATTTCCGTCTCCCCCTCATGTCCTCGTGCATCCCAACATGAGCAACATCATCAAACACGAAACTGCTTCATCACGTTCTGTATGCTTGTCTGCGCCATGTTCATACCCCTCCCGAGACTAGTGGCCGCGCAGAGCGCAGAGGTCACCTTTGCCGGGTTTCGTTATCCTTGACAATGGTACATGACAAATGCTGTCTGTAGCCGAGTATACGCCTAAGTACATCTTGCATTCTACTTGCAAGTGCCACGATTTTCCCTTCGTGGGGCGCCTTGAAATGGCGCTCAGAAGCATTGTATGGGCGATTGGCTGCTCAAGGTCCACCCCATCGTCGGCGCCGCTCTTGCGCAAGTAACGATGATGTCGACTGAGAATACGACTTTCGATTTTCAGTCGTCAAACGGCCAGGCCTGGTTCCAAGCTTTACGGTCCTCGGGCGATCGGGAGAAGTCCGCCAAAATCTGTACTTTCGCATTCCGTAGTGCCGCCTTTGTGTCTTCGTACTGATCATGTCCAACCACCCCCTTCTCTGGGAACAATGGGCCTAGTGCTTTCTTGATCGCGTTCATGACCTGTATACTGGCGTTCGTCTTTTGAACATCGACCTCAATCTCCGCGAGCTCAGCCTTGGAGAAGCAATCAAGCATCTCAAGTGCCGCAATGGAAGCCATACAGTGGGCCTCGCCAATCTCGAACAGCCGTCGAGAGGTAATAAGGACGTCTGAGAGTTCGGATTCTCCGTGCAGAACGGCCTCGAAAACAGGCTTGATGTTGTTTTCTAGGATAAGCTTGAACCCATATGTAAGTGATTGATCTTCGTATAGCTTCTCTGCCACGGCCTTCATCCTCGATGCTCGAGCCATCTGGAAGCTCAAGCATAGAAGGCTTGTCCATTCCACGAACAGTAGGCCCATCATGATCTAGATACCCAGGAATGATAGTATGATCGAATAGCGGAGCAATGAATGTCGATTGCCAGTCGATCACTGATAGGATCTCGGCTGGATTGTCTCGGTCAACAAAGATGTTTTCTGCGTGCAGGTCGTCATGCCACAGATGGAATGTAGACGCCCATCGCTCTGTTGGCAATATATGCGGTAAAGCCTGGAGAGCTGCATCGCCTGCGCGACTCTTCTTCGCTGGAGTAGGTTGATAGAGCCCAGGACCGCAGAGCATTGAGAGTGGTTTTGGCAAGGAGTCTGTGCTACGAACAGCTTGCAGATCTCTCTCTACCATTGCTCTTCTGTAGCTCTCTGTTGAAAGCCCTATTGTCATATCTTAGTCCCAGCACCTTGACTTAAATCTCTCAATACTGACATGGTCCTCTGTCACACACAAGGCTTGCCCTGCCTATATCCATCCACTCCCTACCAGTGACTGGACCGATTGCGAATCGTGTGCTCGCTGGTTTTGTGCCAGAGTCTCCGTTGACAAAGCATGGAGCTGTATTGCCGGTGGCTTTCAAGTCATCTGGATAGTACAGGCTACCAATATGGTTGAAGGAAGTATCTGCCCATGCTCGCTGATATCGAGCAAGCGACCTAAGAATCTGACCCTTCTCCCTAAAGCTTAGATCTGGCCACACAGTCAGTAGTTGGACACCTTTGGCCTTTTCCATGATGATATATTCGGCCTCGACTGCGGTCTGATCGCTTGAGCTCCAGGCGATGACGCGCGGTGCTGGTGTATTCAAAACAATACGCATCTACATCACGAGTTAGTTCTTCCATGGAGATAGTGGATAGAACTTACAAAGTCCATAGTCGCCACTTCACTCGCAGTCGTGAAGTGCGGCAGGCCAGCATTCGGATTCGGCACCTTCGCAACAACTTGCTCGTTGTCTTCCATTGTGAGTAAGAAAGCCTTGTTGTACATCCCATCGGCGAACTTTTCGAACTTGACACACTTTCTGCCGACGGCATCACCAGCAGTCTTACAAAGCTCGTTCATGTTGAACTTCCTATATCGTTGCGCCATTTGCTCAGCTTCTCCACACACGAATCGACCTCGTGTAAGATGGAAGAAGTCGGAATGCTGATTGTAATCGGTCCCTTTGTAAGAACTAACTATTGACGACATGGTTCGGTGGGTAGACACTATATTCGTCATTGTCCGCAGAGACATAGAGCAGACGAAAGGAGACATCTCATATTTGCGGGTGATGGTAAGCTTGAGCAACCGGTATTGGAGTTGAAATGAGCGTTTCCCAGGCTTAGATCTTCGAACCGACTATTGGTATGGATTTCTTATATTTCCAAAACTCGTAATTGCGATCGTGCATTTGAGGACGCTCGGTGCAAAGCAAGTCGCAAAGTTGGCGAGCACCAACTAGCAGAGCGAGTCTACCGCTGTCTATTTCCTAGATCGTGACACATATGTCGTCGCTTGAAACAACAGCGAACGCCAGTAGCTCTTGTGGTCGTGAGCCAAGGCTTCGAGCATTGTGGTAACTCAAGATGTGTGGTGATTACCTGTACGTTCAGGAGTGCCGGCTATAGCAGTGCATTTGAGCCGAGACGTTGCCGAGAACGATCCCGAATGACGAACGCGGAAACGAAACTGTTGACTGTATCCTTGCACAGCACGCACACCTCACATGGCACCCAGGTTGAATCATCGCAAGGTATGCTTCTCCTTACACGTGATTCTATTCGTTGTCCTGAGTTGAGGAACCACTGACACTGCGTGGTAATAGTCTGTTTACGGCTGTGCCCGCTGCAAAAAGCGGCGAGTAAAGGTCAGTCTCTACATGTCCCTAGTCAACTCCCACGATTCCTTCGGCAAGCAGAGTTCGCCGTTGACAGACAAGACAGTGCGACGAGATCAAACCATCATGCAGCGCGTGTACTCGACATCATGTCCCTTGCGAATACGTGAAAGCGTCTCCAAGCCATGAGCATAGCCCAAGCAGCAATGGAGTCAGCACTTCGTCTGACGCTCTCTTGCATGATGCTGCCAGAGCGAGCAGCGCCAGCCACCGCACAGGTGACAGCACACCTCTCACTCGACCGCCTTACGATGCAACGCGCATTGCGCCAATTATAGGGTCCGAGACCGCCTCTCAGGAGTTTCGCTTGATGCATTATTTTGTGATGTTCACATGTACCACTTTCTCAACAGCTGAGGAGATGTGGCGGCACCGCATTCCTTTAGTCGCCTACCAGGACCGCTCTGTCATGGATGGACTCCTTGCGCTTTCCGCCGCGCACATATACCGAGAGGCTATCCTAGCTGGGGATGATCTGACCGTGGACCTTCCAAGACCACAGCCCACGTACAAGAAGGTCACAGTAGATTACCGCGCTTTCTTGAGTGGGAGAAGCCCCCTCGATATGCAAAGAATCTCGCGAGATTATTTTCAGGCTTGTGTCCGGAAACATCGTCAAGCACTGGCCGATCGACAAAATCGAGATTATGAAGCGGCATACATTTCGTCCGTGATCATTTCGTTCTACTCCTTGTTCACTCTTGGAGATGACGATGACGACCACAGTTCAGAAGGGGTAGACGAGAGTCTTTGGTTCACGCTCGCTATTGGCCCACGTCAGATCGTGTACGAGTGGCAGGACTCTGCTGCAGGAATCGATGTGCTGCGCTACTGGGGTCAATTTGATCAGAATCCTGATTTCTCCGATGAAGACGAGATCTTCAGACCCTTGCATGCTGAACCGTGGTCTGCGCTTCTGCTCTGGGCGACAGAGTACGAGAATATTACGCCTGAAGATCAAGATACGTACGAGAAGACGATGGCGTTCACAGGCTTGATATATAAAGGCATCGTCAACCGCTCGGAACCACCGACTGCAACGTGTCGACGAATCGTTGCCTTACCCGCAAGAGTGCCTGAGCGATTCACGGATATGGTATTGCGTAGACAGCCGCGGGCATTGGTAATCCTGGCTCATGTGTTTGGCATGATGAAGGCCGTGGAAAAAGACATCGTCTGGTTTCGAGGCATACCCGAGAAGCAGATCAAGCTTATATACGAGAAAATCCCCATGGGCTGGAGGAAGGCGATGCAATGGCCACTGAAGACCTTGGCTAGGCCGGGTGAAGATGGCCTGATCCTGCCACAGCCGTTAACAATGGAGCAGATTGCAGCAGGCTGAGGTTCGTTGGTAGTCCGGAAGCACTCTAGAGGGTGTCATTTATCGGCAAACTCGATGTCATAACACCCATCCTTTCAATCATATACAAATCAATGAACAACTCAGATCACTATATATATACAGTCGCCCTGAGTCAGCTATGTCAAGCCGAAGGCTAAAGCACAAACGATATGTACATTTCCCGGGCATTGCTAGTCATTCGTTCACTACCTAGAGGGTTCAAACACAGGGTCTGGACTTCTCCGAATCAGTAGGTTGTGTACAAAGCTGCCAAGTCGAATCGAGTGATCGATGACCTAACTCGTCGATCTCGTTAGCAGTTCGATGACTAGGTAGAAACAAATATCGACCACAAAGTTGCCTTTTGGACCCCAATAGCTGTCAATCTCCACACCGCTCAGCCAGCCCAGCTGAACATACCCACTCGTATTCTCACAATGCTGCTAGGGTCTTCTTGTCCTCAGGTAAGGGCATTATCCTGTAGGAGCTTCCAAGCCTCGCGCTGGCTCGACCCGGGCTAACGCATCGAAGATTGCGCGGCCGTGCTTGGCGATTTGCGGATGAGGAGTGCCGCAAACAGTGTATAGCTACAGGACGAGCTTACGACTAAGCCTTGCTGAATGCTATAGCTGGGGAGCTGAGATCAGCATCAGGATTCGTCTCAATCTTGCATTAGCGAAACCAACAGTGTATTACCAACACCTGATACAGTGTGCTATGCAAGGATGCAGGCAGGACAGGGACGAGTACAGATCCGCAAACGTGGCGCGGCTCGGCTGGCGGCTGTCAGACCAGGGGGTCGGTGATGGAGAGCCGGGATATGGAGCTATTTTAAGCTTCATAATTCTCCGCGAACCTCTGAAGGAAACTGTTGATTACTGTTGTCATCGCTCAGCCCTTCGCCGTTGGGTTTTGGGATCCGCTCGCTCAAGGCTGTGTCGATCGCAAATAAATCATCGGCTTGTCAGCACTGCACCATCACCTATCCGGGCAGTGCGTGCGTAGCCATGATGTCGATGAGAAGTATATCATTTCCTTGACGTACCGCTCTTCCTATTGATTTTCATACTCAATCTCCTTTCTACAACCACAACCACAAGCACAACTTCCACAACTCCACCCGAACCAATACCCTCACATCTTACCAATATGAAGTCCGCAGTCGCTGCCTCTGCCCTCATCGGCCTTGCTGCCGCACAGCACCCAGGTTTTGCTGGAGGACCATTCGGAGGCTTCCCATCCTGCATCAGCGGTTGTGCAGACGAGCGTCCGGCCTCTGGCAGCATTAGCGATCTGTGCAACAACGCAACTGCCATTGATACCATCAACAGCTGCATCTCCTCTTCGTCTTGCGACGACAGTGACAAGAGCAAGTCATACCAAGCCATTGCACAACTGTGCGCCAACGCTGGTGCAACCGTGACTGCAAGCCCCGAGGCTACCTTCTCGGCTACAAGTGGTAAGTGGGAAACCTGCTGTAACACTCGAGGCAGTATGAGAAAGAGTCGATAGTGCTGCTTGGAGAATTGGGGATCATAGATGAAAGCTGCTTTGCTACCAGCTGTGCCTTCATCATTGGACAATCACTAACCCACGTTTAGGTGGATCTGCATGGCCTTCCGGATGGTCCACAAACTCTGCCTGGCAATCACTTACCACCGGCGGCCCTTGGGGCTGGAACCCTGCTGCTGGCCACGGTCCATTCGGCAATGGCCCTGGCGATGGTTGGGGACCGTGGGCCAGCGAGAGCACTGGTTCTTGGACCGCTGGCCCATGGACTAGCTGGTGGGGCGACAACGCCTGCCCGCCTAGCACCTGGTCTGGTACGTACTCCCATTCTTCTAAAGAGCCCTCATAGCACGCAGCTGACAATACCTTAGGCTGGACCTCTGGCTCGTGGTCGACTTCTGCTCCATGGACGTCCTGGGCCGGCTGCACTGCTTCTACCACCGCCACCTCAGTCTACACCACTACCGTGACCACTGGCGGTGCTACTTCCACTGTCACCACCACCGGTTACGGCTATGCGATCAACGCCGTTTCGCAGAGCTCTACCGGTACGACTGGCAACGGCGCCATGCCCACCAACTTCCTCTTGGCTGGTTCAGCTGCTGGCGCCATCGGTGCTCTTGCTGGAGCTCTCCTGTTGTAAGCAGTGATACTCCAGTGAATTCTGATGTCGATTAATCACTGTTTGGGATCAGAAGAGTGCTAGAAACTTTTACGCGACCACACAAGAATGGATCTATGCTTTATTCTTCATGTACTTATGTATTGAACCACTGTCTAACGATAAAAATTCTCTGGATTATTTATATCTTTTGACGATGGCTGCATATTGTACCTCCGTGTTCTTATAACGTGCTAATGATAGATCGCAATAGTACCTCCGACACTCGGTGCCATGCGCTAGATGCTGGCGTGTTCCCATGAAAAGTGGCTCGGGACACCTGCAAAACGAGAAAACAGCGAATGATACACAGCAGAAAGCATGAAACAAGCAAAACAATTCCTCCTGGATGCAATTTCATCACATATTAACGAGCTTTCGGATGACAGGAAGGAGACCAATTTTCAAATTCCGGCCCCACGAAACCTCGGCAAGGCTCTCTGTTGGCGTCGTCTGCTTGTAGTCTTGTGGATAGTCGCCAAGATATTCGTGAGGCAATACGACTACTCAGCAGTAGCGTGGTACTCCATCCACTCCCATATCATCCAACGGGAGATATGTCTGAGCTAAGTTGCTTCTTGACCAGGTGTGGTTGTGCTAACGTTGCTCGCGCAGGATGGATCCTGAACCCCGAAGGAGCAAGATCATTGATCGTTCGTGCCGTCACCACGTTGGCGATTGGTACCGAGGGGTGGACCAGTAGGAGCTAGAAGAGTTGAACTGGATTGTGGTGGTAATAGCGGAAGCCCTCGACTTCTTGGGAGGAGGCGATGGACCAATGGGCTTGACCACGCCCGACATATCCATTCCTCCGCGACCCATGTTGTGAGTAGGCTTTTTGAGATCGGTTGCGAGAACAATCGGGCTGATGTATGATGGTCGAGCTGAGCTCTGCGAGTCCTTGGTAGATGTGTGTTTACCGCTGGTAGCAAGATCAAGTCCACCAGTCAATGGCTGGATTGATGACTAGATAATTGGACGCCGTAAAGCGGAGAGAATGACTTTCAGATAATGGACAAGCTGATTGCTGGATGTGCTGAACGGGGAGTTGTTGAGGAATTATATTCTGCTACCTGCCTTGGCCATTCGCTATCTCTACACGAGAATGTTGCATTCTTGGTTTCTCGTTTTCGCCACAAGTGGTCTTATGACCGGAGCTGGGCCACTTATCGCGCGTGCTCGCCATTTCCACGTATTTCTTCACCGTCACTGCATATGGTCATTGCACACGTTACGCAGATGTGCGCGCTGCACTTGGAACCACTGCGGTCAAGTCGGAGTTGCGGTGAGACAATGTCAGCTGAAGCAGCATTTCAAGCTAGTGAGTCAGCCGCAACCGTGTTGGTTTACGGTTGGGGTTTAAAGCGCATTGGCGTCCGCACCGCGGCTCAGGACCAACCTGAGATGATGAGCTACTGACAATCTCATAGGTTCTGGTGTCTTGAGTTCGCTATCTAAGATGAATATGTGGCGTCGTTACGGTCGCTCTCATCACACCAGGCGCCAAGGGAGCGGGTGTAGAGTATCTGTCACGTCTGGAGAGTGCGTTTGTGTAGACGGAGAGCATGTCTCACCTTTGTTGGTTCCT
The DNA here is from genome assembly GCA_003012245.1 of Microcyclospora tardicrescens. NCBI lineage: Eukaryota > Fungi > Ascomycota > Dothideomycetes > Capnodiales > Microcyclospora > Microcyclospora tardicrescens. The sequence goes on from PXOE01000047.1 coordinate 42,506, forward strand.
GGTCATACCCGCTTCGTTGTTAGTTCTGACAATCTTTGAACGATGTAGTGCGAAACTGTCCGTTTCACCCGAAATCCTGTGACCCGCTGCCTTGGATTGTTGGACATCAGGAGAGCTCGGAAAACCAGGGGCAAAGCTGACCGATGATGCCCAATCGATCAAATTCGGATTCATCATCGCAAAAGAATCAGATCGCGGACATGCACTGTCGTAAGCCAGCGATATGCTCAAAGTAAGAGGGCATACGCAGCGTACTTTTTAGCGTGTTAGCGACACAACGGTGGATGGTCTCCGAACAACCCGCCTTGCTACTCAAGTGGTCGGCAGCATCTCCATTGATTCAAGAGCTCCACACGATTCAGATATCCTCTTCTAGCTTGGGGGATTCCGGTAACAGCTGTCTGACCTCCACGAAAGTCGACAGCGCTCTTACACGTCAACATGCCCGGTTTGAAGGATGGTGATACGAGTTGACCGCTTTACACAAGCTCGTAAAGTCAAGGAAGCCGAATATGACCGTCCGAACATATGTCAGCGCGATTCTGGCGGTCTGAGGGCGCTGCTCGCAAGGACATCGGCATGCTTCATCGTGGCATCTACTTGCTCACTGCTATTGGGGGAGCGTGCCCGAGTGATTGCGTGCTGATCCTGACCTGAGGGCGGAACGATCCCATCCGCCCACCAGTATCGTCGATCTTGCTGGTGCGCCGAGTGACCATGGTCCTCCCTCCCGACGAGCTGGTAGATCTTATCTTCACTGCTGAAGTGCGCGCCGAGACCGCGTTCGATCTCAAAAAGCTCGACGCCTCCTCCCAGTTGATGGATCCATTCGTTGCTCACCGCTCCAGCTTGAATGATGCGGTTCGAACGTACTTCTAGAGCCACAGGCGAGTAGTTCGAAGCATTGCGTCGAGTCTGTTTCTTCACAGTGGCGGGACCGACGTAAGCAATCGACTTGCTTATCGTACCCACTACGTGACAAGGAGCAGCAAGTAGGTAGACTGAGGAACGTGTCCGGAAGGAAAGTCCATGGAAACCTTGTTGTCTTACGGACTTTCACACATTCCAGTCTGCAAGAGCCCGCACACCAATCTCTGTACTTGCGTATCGCGACACCTTACCTTCAACTCCACAGGCATCTTCAGGCATACCTCATGACCGCCAACAACATGAGTCTTCGATGTGTGCAAGCACGACCAGTCGCTGCTCCAGTGCCAACTTGTGTAATGATGTGACAGATCGTAAAGTGGCGTGAACTCTGCTTGAGCTTTGCTTACTGCGGCAACAGCCGACGACATCTCCTTGCTCCATGGTATACTCGTGAGCCCACTTCGGCATTCCAACTCGACAGTATAACATCAAACAGTCCGGAGTGAGTGGCATCGTAGTGCAACACACCTCACCGCGTCGACTGAATCTACTGACTGTGTTATGATTCTGACATGCAGGGCGAAGACGGCGTGTTTCGGAGGAATGTACTCTCGGAGGCTACGCCAGGTACTCGGTGCTCTTCCCCTTCTCTTCACCATATCCATGCTCTTATCCTCTTATCACGCACTGTCGTTGTACTGTGCTAGAGTCATGAGATAGTCAGCCTTTATGCTTTGTCGTGGAGATCGAAGCGTTGCCATGCTGCTTAACTCTTTGTTCCCGTCGTTACTGCGGTCATTATCAAAAGCCTCTCGAGGGTATATGCTTCGGTCACTCAATCTTGACTTGGAGGGGAGTATGGTCCCCTTGCGATAGGCCTTCCAACAAAACTCCAGTCATCTTGCAATGTGTTGTAGATAGACTACAGAAGCCAATGATGCCTCTGACTGACAAAAACGCGTGTGATACTGGATGAAAACCTTTCAAACGCACACAAAGTCCCTCCATCTGCGAATATTTAGCCGGCATCATCGAGTGCTGTTTGGTTGTCACCCGTCATGGGTGCTAGGGTGTTCAGTTGTCGGTGAAAGACCCGTAGTCGAGCTCAGCCGCTTGATGATTGTGAAGCTGTTTCTTTCTCAAGAATGGTTTCATCCCGTAGAGCTGACCAGTGGCTATACAGCCTCGATATTGCGATCGAGTAGCGGGTTTCGGGGTAGTCGTGCTGCTGAACGGAGTGAGCATGGGTTTATCTTGAGTTTACACTGAAACTGATGAGCATACGCATCCTGACCTAAAGTATACGAGACGAGCTGTAGCGTGTTGCCAATGATGGTACAGACATCAGGATCATCGCTGTTCAACACACGTATCGCTACGACTTGCTATCGACAGCTAGTCGACTTGCTAGAGTCACAGCACTCGAAGCGCGTATGAGACGAGTGATACCTGGACTCCTTGGCTACGCCTCGAGGACTTCAGTATAGATTAACGACACGAGGGGCGAAGCAGCATGAGCAAGAACCACATCTCATGAATATGGACCAAGCACGACAGATTGGTTACGTTGGTAAGGATGAGGAGATTCTTCTCCAGCCAACAGCTCAAGAGCTGGTAGTCTGATGAAAAAGGTAGACTGCCGAAGCAGGTGCACTGCCGAAGCAGGTAGACAGCAAAAATTCCGCCGGTCAGAGGGCTCGCCGGCCAGTCTGATCAACCCATGCTTACCACATGGGTGAGAAGCACCAGATTCGTGAGCTTGGTGTTCCCGACCGCCACTGCCTAGGCCATGAAGAAGGAAGAAAAGGTTTGCAAGGTCGGAAGGACGCGTCAAGAATATAGATCTCGAAGCATGGTCTGTGCGGCTTCTGATTCACAGCCTGTTGCAGGCAAGTCAAGCGAGGGCAGGACTGCATGGTAAGGAGAACGTGAGGGTTATGAATTTGTGCTGATCAATATGTGACCCTCACCGGCGCAGGAAGATGACTCAGGGCGTACATAAGTGTCTAGCACTCAGTAATAGGGGTAACACGCTGGGGTTGGTCTAGATCGATTACGAGGAGAAGTCATGATCAGTCTTTGTCAGGTGTACAACTGCTTTGTAAACACGAAGTTCACATCTTCTACAGAGGCCTAGGCAAAGGGAGCGAGGTCGAGAAGGACTGGACGCTACAGCTTGATGCTATGGCCTTGACAGACTACGATTCATCCATGATAAGCATATCTGTTTGACACGTAACCGAGCTGGCTTGTACGATATCACATATTGGTAGTAAGGCTATGGGGTTCCTCAGTCCACTTCGCTTCGTGGATGGCACATCATTGCAAGTCTCTGTACCGAGAACAGAGCAAGCCGCAGCTTCCGCAATCCACTTCTTGACATATGATGACCTTGAACTGAGCTTGCCCCGGTAGTTGTGTATATTCCCACCCTGAGGGATCTGCCAAAGACTGAGATCATCACGCTCACCTACAGAGATATCTGGACCTTAAGTAGACTAGCTTACGTGACCTGTTGTTGTTTGTGCGTCCGCGACAGGCTTGGCACCGCACGGATCGCCAAAGCACTCGTATATATATCTTCCTTCGCCAATTTGCTTCCGTCTTCCTTCCCTCCCTCTCTCTTCAAGCTGGGTGAAAGACTCATCTTCAGCCATGGTACACTTCGCTCACGAATGTGGTGTACTGGCGAATCGAGTCCTCATTGCACTCCGAGGGCTTGAGACGTGAAAAGGAAGGCAGCCTTTCTTGGATAATTTTTGTCTCCAAACTCGACCCTTGTGGTCTCAGACTCTTGTAGTCTCATTCTTTTTCATCAGTCAATTGGCACACTGCCAATCACTGGAGAAGAAGTCTCCTCATCGCCTACAGTCAAGATACTGACATCGCAGTCGTGTTGGTGCCATGCTCGTTGTCGTCCGCCTTGGTGTTCATGTCCGCTCGACCGTGTTCCATCAAATGCGTCGTTGTACTGATCATCCGGCCGATATGGTTGAGGTGGCTCTGTCACTGCCATCGTGGTAGTCATTGCTCATCGTGCTGCTCTACTCGAAGCATCCCTCATATGTGGTGCTAGCTCCTTCTGTTCGCCACCTATGAGACTGCTACTCCTCCGATGGTCCAGGTTCATCCTTGACGATCCTGCTCCATATCGCCGTACTTTTTCGTTCAGTTGGTCTGCAAGAAAGAGCGTCAGCTTGTGAGGTCTTCGTAAGTCCTGCAGCACCACACCTCCAACAGGCGATCACGCTCTCGGAACAACAGGACAGGAGGCTGAGACTGTGGGGCGCTCCTGATTGCAAGCAATCTTCTGCGTCGATTCCTTAGCTGTGATCAAAAGATCAGAGGAGCAGCAACACTTCAGTATCACCTCCGATGAAAGCTATTCAGCCAGACCGTGGTCTGATAGCGACAAAGACAGAGTCCTCTCCTCACGCACAGCTCGTCGTAATAAACGGAACCTACCTATACCGTGGATGCTCCCTATAGAGAAATGAGCCTCGGAGGAGAGAGAAAGCCTGACGCGACAAAACACTGCAAAAGCTCACAATTCAAACAGCAAAGAAACCAGTGTCCGCAGGGTAACGACGATACGTGATACAATCGCACTCAAGAGCATGGCAGAGACAATGTTGGAATCGATCAGTGCTGAGTTCAACTCGACGCGACGTTCGACCCGAGCCAGCTGCTAAGGGAAAGACAGACCGATAGTCATCATCGATACCGCTGCAGGAAGATGTGGCTAATTTTCCTAAAGGCATTGCATGTTCTGCCTAAGATATGAGGGTGAAACACGTCGCTTCAGCCGCACTTCATAGGTACGACTGTACAAACCCAAGCTGAGACTGCGGACTGTCATATGGAGGGAAATCGATGTCAACCCACAGATTAGGCGAAGCGAGATCAAGATGAATCAGCAACGAAGAGGAGGTTTTTTTGATGGACAACAGCAATGTTCTGAAACAACTTGCTCATGAGCATTCCGGGTCATCGATCGTGCTGCCAGATCTCTTGTCTCCATTCCTCGCTACACGCCGCCTTTGTCTTAGCTGAGCTCGCGAATTCATGCTTGACAAAGCCTTTCTGATTCGACAAATGCAAAACTCGAGGCTCTCGGTCCAGATACAACCAGCAAGAGTAAAAGATATGGGATAAAAATGAACAAAGAATCGCGAAGGCCGCCATACATGCAGCGATGAAGCTGGGAAGAGAAGAAAGGTGAGGTCTCGCGGGAGAACGCGCTACAATGCCCATTCCGGAACTGCACACGCCATGCTGCACGCCACACCTTTCAGCTCTCCTCGCGATACAGCACACCTCCGGTAAACACTGTTCACATTGAGCACGGAGTCACGACTGCCTTTGAATCTGAGCCGGAATGTTTGAGGCCGTGCTGTGCTGGAACTCTGATATGCTTCGCGTCCCTTCATCGTCGGGCTTGAAGCTATTATTACACACTTCATGCTCTACATACGATTCTGCTATGCCAGCAGAGAACCTACTTCAATGTTCATGGTGCAGCATCTGGAGCACTTTCGTAGACAACAACCTCGAGCGCAATGCAGTAGAGCAGCAAGAAATACAAAAATCTTGCAAATGACCTTGCGCACCGCGTTTTAGTGGAGATTCGCCTAGGCATGACTGCGGTATGAAGTTTGTGCGCTGTCTACACGTGTTCGGAGAATCCTCATTGCTAAGGTAGATAGCAAATTCAAACGATTTATGGTCTTGTTTGAATTGCGCAGCATTGGGGACTCGAGCTTTCTTGAGAAGATTTTTAGACGTATCGATAAAACTCGGAGGCAAGCCTAGATATACTAATGCACTAGTACAAATGAAAGAATTGCTTGACGAGGCCAAAGTGAGAACATGCTGCATCATCCATTGGTGCTATGGACACTTTTCAACCAAAAACATCCGCTACCTGGCAAAGCTGTGCAAGCTATGCTTCTTACTTAGCTTGAATTTCTTGCCCTGAAGCTTCGCCGTGAAGCTTGAAGACAACCTTTGAGACCTTTCGCGCCTCGAAGTCTTTGTATGCCTGCGCCGCGTCTTCGAGATCCATTGTCTTACCACACAGGAATGCGAGCTTTTTCTGCTCCTGTACAAGCAATGCAAGAGCCTCCTCGAAGATGCTTCGTACTGGGCATCGGCCGAAAGACATGGTTACATTCTTGCCGTAGCAAAGGAGACCGTTCATAGGGATTATTTCCGTGCTGTTTGGTCCAGTCAGCGACAAGGCAGCAAGGAGATGGCAACTCGTGAACGTCAACTTACTGTACACCAATGCTGCTAATCTGGCCCCATGGCCTGATCATATCGAAGCACAATTGGAATGCGTCGGTATGTCCAACAACCTCAAGAACCACATCTGCGCCACGGCCATTTGTGGCATCCTTGATCTTTTGTACAGGGTTGTCGTTGAGGTTGATTGGGATCGCGCCTAGCTCTTTGGCTTGCTCCAGCCGCTCTGGGACCGAGTCGATAGCATAGACAGTGTTCACCATGGTCAAGGCCGCAGTGATCGCGCACAATCCAACAGGTCCACAGCCCACGGTAACCACAGTGTACTCCTTTCGGTCTCGCTCGGGCAGATCTTTCAGAAAGCGCGCTGCTGCGAAGTACCCAGTGGGGAAGATGTCCGCCATCAGAACCAGCATCTCTTCAGGAATTTCCTTGGGTGTCTTGACGAAGGTCGTATCGGCCAGAGGACAGCGGACATACTCGGCCTGGCCGCCATCAATGGTATTGGCGGGAGCAGAGTTTCCAAAAAGCTCGCCCTTGGCGCAGCGCGAAGCTTGTCCGCGTACACAGTAGTAGCAGCTTCCACAGGCAGTGTAGAAAGGCACCACGACCTGTCACGTCGTTGCATCAGCTGCCGCGTCCAAGCCCACTAAGTATAATGGACATACCTTGTCTCCAATCGCAAACTTTGTCACAGCGTCACCCTTCTCCACGATCTCACCAACGAACTCATGTCCTATAGTGGCCACGAGTCAGCCATATAATCCGTGCTCCATGATATCCTCCTTCTTGTTGTCCACATCCGGAGCTTCCGAGTCATACCACAGATGAAATTTGGCGGACACTTCAAGTGACCACGGTAGAAATGTAGATCACTGCCGCAGAGCGCTGTAGAGGTGACCTTGAGGATGGCATCGGTAGGTTCGCGAATCTTGGGGACAGGGCGGTCTTCAACAACGATCTATGTTGAAGGAAGGTTTATATTAGTATCACAGAAGAACGATACTTGACATTGATGGTCAAGAACAGATGGTGGTATATACATGGTAATCACCCTTGAGCACCACAGCTCGCATAGTCTCGGGAAGTGTCATCTTGAGTAGGTCTGCTGTATTGTGTTATGCTAAGTGGAACTTATGGTACTATGTCTCTGAAAAAAGCAGCATTGCAACGCACCACAGACGATGTGATGACTTGCCTCTATGCCGGCCTCTGCCTCGGGTTGCATCGGGCAGAGTCCCCGCCATGCTGGATGGAACGAGCAGAGAGGGGTACGAATGATCGCAGCGGGGTTTGACAGGGGTACGACATCGGAGAAGCCAGGGTCGACTCCAGGTGGACCTCGAAGTCGCTCAAGGTGTACACGTGACCATATCCATTGGAACGCAAATCCAGGCTCGAGTAGCAATAGCAGAGTGCTATCCATTACAGAAGTGAAATACATGTAGTTGGTATGAAGGACTGAAGATATTGTTTTCTTCTGTGGGAAACATTCTTCAAGCTGAAGTGTGGGTGTATTCGACGGGTACATTGATGATGTTGACTACATGAATGGTCCTTGATATACGTAAATTGATCTAGACGTTTCAGTGGGTTACAAACCCCTCAGGAGTGTCATAGAATGAGGTGAGAATCCGCGTTAATTCTCAATTCACCATGATGGGATTCCGGACACGCCAGAATGCGCAAGGCCAAGCCATCCGACTTCCAACATAACACCTGCTTTGAGCATAACAAGTTATGTTGCCGTCTCATCCGTCGACCTGGATCGTCTGACTAGAGCATCAGAGATGACCTGTAAACCGAGAAGCGTCTGATGCACGAAGCGTGGCATCTCTGTCTACACGAAGTAACCTCACGCCAGGCTGAGAGTTCATGCCTGCAAAATGCCGCAAAGGACGACACAGCACTTTATGCTACCCGTCATGGTTATGACATTCCAAGTAGGATGGAGAACTGTTAGCCTGCCCAGAGGCAGGAACTCCTGTTGACTGCACGCTCCATTGTCACGATTTGTCTGGTTCTGCCAGGACCATATCATAAGGTTGAACTCCAACCATGGTCAACTGGCATGATTATGGTCCATTTGCTTGGTCATACAGATATGTTGCTGATTTGTGTCTGATCAGCCTCAGCTGTGCTTATTTGTCAAACAACTCGAATTTGATGATTTCCGGTACCAACGTCTCGGCATCCAACAAAATCAGCTCACCGGTTTCTTTGAACTTCGGTATTGCAATCAGCCGTACTTGCTGACCCACAGGTCCTTCAATGACAGTCGTCTCAAACTTTGGTTGGCTACCAGCAAGATATACGTGAGGACACTCCTTTAGCACGAACTGATCACCATCTTGGAATGGGTAACACCACAACGTGTCGGGAGCAGTAGGCGCGGTAAGTCTCCAGCGTAGCATAGCTTCCATCATTTCCAGTCGCGCCTCTCCAGGGATGTACTTGTAGACATCGTCGACTGTTTGTCCTCCGGTACCCAGAAAGCGGAAGCCGTCGATATCGAACTCCGCGGGATTGGTCTGGGAGTCGAACCAGGAAGGGTTGGATGCTGATACTGGTAGTTCGCTGTACGCTCTACTATGCGGGAACATGGCGGCGTGTATGGGCTGTTGAGGCAGCTGAACACCAGTTGGATCGTGCTCACCCGGTAGCAGAGTAATCGGTATTGATGGCAACATGCTAGCGAGCAGGGTATCCAGGCGGTCTGTGGGAATCGCGTTGTATGCGCTGCTGTCGTAGCCGTACTTACGATGGCCCACTGCGGCACTATTCTGTGTCTTCTTGGCAGCGAGGACATCTTCGCGTGTCGGTATAGGACATGCGTGCGATAAGGAGTTGCCAGCAATAATGAGCCGAGAAATGTTCGCAGCAGATTCCTGCTCAGAAGGGTCTGCCGACTCACCAAGCAAGTATTCCATTAGGAGATCCAGTGAGAGTGTGTCGCCCTCGTCACCGCTTAGCCCCAGTCCGGACACGATCGCAATCTTTCCTGCTTTCGGCCTATTCTGTGTGATCTTCTTGCGATTCAAGGCGTCATCGCCATCATCTCTCTCCCATCTTTGTGGCTGTCTTGGAAGATCTGGTACCATCAGATCTAGCACCTCAAAGTCTCCATCAGCATTTTCTGTGCCAACCACAGCGACGATCGCACCCGTCACTAGCAAGCAGCCTTGGAGAAAGCCGCCTGTCAAGCGAAGTCTACCACTTTCATCCTCCAGCATAACCTGTCCTAGTTTTTCTCCTTCGCCATACTTCAGTCTCGGTGGAGGAGCTGCTATCCAGTGCTCCTTACCCAGATCCTCAAGAACATTAGGCTTGAGAGGCATGTCCATAAAGCATGTTCCTGTCACCCAACACAGCTCTCCTTGCCGTACATCTAGTACGCGATCAACTTTGCGTGCATTTTCACCAGCAATACTGAAATCGGCCCAAGCTGTAGAAGCGATCTCGTCTACAGCTGGCTTCAGCTGAGCTAGACGGGCGAAGTACATGTCGGCATATTGCTGCTGGTAGTGTCGGTTTTCGCCTTTTGGAAGACGAAAATTGTGCAGCGGATTGTACAACGAAGCTTTCCTAACCAGAGCTTCTGGGGCCATATCGAATGTGGTTGAGCTTTGAGGTGCATTGAGGAGGTCACCATGGGGCCGTACGTCTGGTATTGCCATCGCCGCAATGATATTTGTTCGAATCGACGTTGTCAACGTGCGAGGCTATACAGTGCTATGAAGTGAAATGTGCCAGGACGCGTCCAATGGTGGGGAGACGTGTAGAGTGAAACACGATCATAATTCTGGGGAAGGTTCGGCGACCGGGATGAATTGGCTGCCAACTTCAAGATGTCATATTCCGTATATGTGTAAATTGTTTTGCGAGGACGCATGATCTAACATTTCTGCTGTTTTTGAGCACCGTGACAAGTCCAGAGGGAGGGCGGACATTCTTATTGTATGAGGCGGGTGTATCCCTCGATCTTACCATGGCCACCGAGACTGTGACCTCCGCAGTCCTCTCATATATCGGCAGTGGAGAGTATCCTACCGATGAAGCAGTGGTCTCATCGTCGCTCACACCGGACACCCTCTTGGAACTATCCACTCATCTCAGGAAAGCCCAGAGTGAGATCAAGGAGGAGATTCGAAGTGTCAGCAAGTCTGCAGCACCCGACATTGACACCTGGATATCGCGCGCCAAGAGTTTGCAAGAGGACATTCAGCAGTCACGAGAAGCAGCCCGACGGATTGTTGCTGAAGCAGAAGAAGCAAAAGACTTGAGAGCCAAGTTTGAGGAAATCGGAAACAAGGCTGTTCTGTTAGAGAAAGAGGTTGCCTTTAATGAAACATTAATCGGATTTCTGAATCAAGTCCGGTATGCAAATGGTTTACTGGACGCTGTATTGGAAGCGGTAGTGGCAGCGGACATTGGGTCGGCTATGAAGAACTTGGAACAGGCGGAGCCCTCGATCGAGGCTATCCAACGACTGGGAACGCCAAGGGTCTACGATGTCCTTAGGAGTAGGGCTAGGGTATTGAAGGAAAACATTATGGAGACAACAACGGAATGCTGGGACGCCGCAATTCGCTTTGACCACGAGAACTGCCGTCTCAGTGTCGACGCGACCGACATCAGATCAACACGCCAGTCTGCGGGAGCACCAGTGGTGCATTTAACGAAATTGGTCGAAATAGCCCAAGTGCTGGAGTCCTATGGTCCGCTTCTCCAGAGATTCAGCAAGAACCTGGACAAGGCCATCATTCGGCCACGCCTGACTCTCGATGCCCAAGATCCGCGTAACAGTTTCAGTGTTAAGGAAACAGAGCTTTCTGCAGAAAAAGGACCGGGCACTGATAGCCATGCTGCCCTTTTCGCGGATCTCAAAACGCTAGTCAAGTTCCTGGCTGCCAACTTGCCAGCGTCTATTTGTTTGCCACTATCCGAGCTACTGATACCAATGCTTACGACTCGTCTAGAAGAGCATTGGCTTAATGGCGAGGCACTCATGAATCTTAAAAATATCCAGGAATTCGACGATCTTATCGAGGGCACCCTGAATCTGGCCGGCACGATTGACAAACTCGGTTGGAAAGGTGCTGACCACATCCGGCTTTGGGCGCAAGATGCGCCAAAGTTGTGGCTCAAGCAGCAAAGAGAAAATCTTTTAAACGCAGCAAGGACATACGTTTTTAAGTACTCACGCGACATGAAGGTTGTGGAAAAGGTCGAAACTCAGCTCGTAGGACATGATGATGCACTCGTTGGTGGAAATGGAACAACAAACGGAGCGTCCGCGCATGAGGGCGATTGGGATACCGCTTGGGATGAGCCTGAAGAAGATCCTGTAGCATCGAATGATGCCGCAACATCTCAGGGCCAAGCTGAAGGCGAGGATGATGAAGCTAGTGCTTGGGATCTCGACGAGGATGATGATCAAGAAGAAAAGGTCAGCAACGACGCTGAAGAAGATGCTTGGGGCTGGGGAGATGGCGATGATGACGGAACCTCGAAGCGGCCACAAGTGCCACCCCGTCCTGATCCGGCTCAAAAAACTGATCAGGCACAGCCAGCCGGACCTCAGGAGATCACACTCCGCGAGTCGTATGCCATAACCTCTGTGCCGACACGGCTACTCGAGCTCATAGAATCGGCAATCGAGGAGAACAACAGCCAATTTGGAGTAAGCAGTCTGGCCAGATGTTCGGGACCACTTCATGATTCCGGGGTCTTTGGCCCAGGACCGTCAGCCTTCCTCACCTTGCCAAATCTGATGTTCGCGATTTTTCGAGCGACAGCGCCAATAGCATACACAAAGCTGTCCGTTGGCAATATGTTGATGTATAACGATGCTTCACATCTAGTATCTGAGCTTCAAGGATGGAAACTTAACAGACCCGATGCTAAGTCTATGCGACTCGATAACGAAACTAAGGGACTCGAGTCTTTCGCCAAACGTGCTTACGCAGCGGAAATGGAAGCCCAGCGAACAATTCTCCGCGATCTCGTGGATGGCGCGCAAGGATTCAGCAATGCTACTGTGATGCCTTACAAACAAGAAGGGGAAAGTGCAATCGACCAAACCGTCGACCGCCTTCGTGAGGTGCATCAGCTATGGAATGGTGTCCTCAGCACAGGTGCTCTGCTACAGTCCATGGGCGCTTTGGTTTCAGCTGTGACCTCCAAGATAATGTCAGATATCCAAGACCTGCCCGATATTGGTGAAGCTGATTCGAAGCAATTAAAAGCGCTCTGCGACAAAGTCTCGGCCATTCGAGATATATTCTCGCAAGATCGTGAAGGTGAGGCGGTTGATATGACATTCGTCTACACGCCGAACTGGCTGAAGTTCCAGTATCTTACAGAGATCCTCGAAAGCAGTCTGGCAGACATTAAATACTTGTGGAATGAAGGCGAACTGTCGCTCGAGTTTGGTAAAGAGGAAGTTGTCGAGCTGATTGAAGCCTTGTTCGCTGAATCAGACTTGCGAAGAAGAGCTATCAGCGACATTCGTCGCAGTACACGAGGTTCATAGACGGATTTGCAATAGACAGACTTGCTTTCGTGGTGTGTCTAATTCGCCAAAAGAATCTCTTCCGTACGCCTGAGTCGAAGCAGACGTGAAGCCACAATATTGAGTATCTGAGTGTATCAAAGTGTTCCGTAGATGCGAAGATACCTATGTCGAATGAAGACTGTGAAAGGACGTTAGCTGGGCTATCTCGACCACGTAAGCGCAGGTAGTCGCTCATCAAACCTTATCTCTACCTTACCTTCACTCTCTTTCGTCACATAGACCAAAACCAACATCACTTTCACAACCAACGCGAGTACGATCAATCTTTGTCGCATCATGTTCCATCAAAGCCGTCAATGACATGTGCTGGATTCGGGGTTGAGTTATAGGTTAAAAAGACCTTAAGCTAGACAATTGGACCACGATATTCAGCATGTTTCGTCGACTATTCCAGATCTTGCACACTGAGCCGCTCAAAAACACTGGCTCGGTAGCTCGCGACTTGCTGGCAAGTGAGCGTACATTTCTAGCATGGACCCGGACTGGCCTAGGTTTTATTGCCCTCGGCGTCGCGTTGGAGAAAGTTGAGGCATTTGCCCTTATCTCACCAACCCTGTTACAACTCGAAGACAGTCGGACGAGAGTTGCTGCCGGAGTCTTGGTCGCAAGCGGAAGCGTTTGCGTTGCTCATGGCACTGCCCGTTACTTCTCGACCATGCGGTTGTTGCAGCACGGCATGTTTCGCCCGAATGTACCCGGGGTGATGGGTGCGGCGGCCGTGAGTCTTGGGATCGCCTTTGCAGGAACCTTGCTGGTGCTTGAGAAGGAAGGGCGAAGAGACGGGCAAAGCTCGCTGGACCGTCTGAACAAAGGCGACGCAACGAAACAAAGCTGATTGTCAAGCCAACAAAGATCCATTTGAGCCGAGGTCAACAGTTTCTCACCCGGCGGTCCAGAAAAGGATGCTTGCCTTCAACCTCCGCTCTGCCTGACGAACTGGAGCAGTATTCATCAATGATCATAGCTTGATGCTCTATATTAGGCCGCCGATCTCCTGAGTTGGTCGCCATAAGGCGGATGGCCACGAGTCGAGCTGATGCATACGCCTTCTATCTTCTTTCAGACTTTGACAAGGGCTGTCGGAATGTCTGTGGGTTGCATGTACAAGACGTTGAAGCCAAGCAACCCGTGCTCAAAGGCTTTTGTGATGGACCAAAGAACAAAATCCTTTCTCGGCGATGCACGCACCTCGAGGACAATGCTAGTCAATGCTTCGAGTTCGTCTGGACAGGGATATCAACAAGCAACGATTACCCAGAATTGATATGAGGCCGACTCTATCATCAGACCTCCATGTCGTATACTTTGATCTCGGAGTGCTTTTGTAAGGCCTGCCCAGATACTACGTGATCGAGGAGTGGTAAAGAAGGCAGTGTTTCTGACACAGGACGGCTAAATTCTGCCATTGGTAATGTCAAGGACCTGTCTACTCTGGAGAAGAAGGTTCTCTAGTCGTGCACAAACGTGTGGTCAACAGCACACTTTGTTTCGATATTAGCAATGTCGAGGGACGCGACTGCCCCTGAAGGGAGCCTAAGGCAGGTGCAAAGGACGCGCGGTACAAAGGCAGTTCCACAGCCAAACAAGCTGCTTCTGATCAGTACAAACGACAAAACCTCTCTTGAACTTCATCTCCACATCACCTTCACACTTCTTGTCTACGTCCATCCAGATCGTTGCTCTTGGCTCTACATTTCTCGAGTATCCCTTTATTCTCTGAAACATCCACAAAGCACCCACAAGCAGAGACAGCACATTCTGCTGTTTCAGACGCCAATTACAACATCATCAGCAGTAACAACAACAGCACCAGAAGCGACAGTCACAGCAGCAGGAGCATCAGCATCAGCTTCATCTTCAGCAACAAAACCCAACCAAGCAAACCAGTTTCAACATGATGTGGTTCATCCGCGACATCGTCAAGGCGTACAAGCACCACACGATTCGTAGTACACCACTATCTCCCTTTGATAGCAAGCATCTCGGTACCGCCCAGCGTGTCTTCCTCGCATTCGCTGGCACGGGCCTCACCCTCTCCGCTGTTGGTATCACCAAAAAGGTTCTTGCTGTGCGCGAGATGACAGCCAGCAAGCGTGTCAAACGTGATCGTGGCGTTTACGCCAAAAAGTGCTTGTTTGCACTTAATTATAACCTCATCGGGTCCTTGCTGCTCTTACTTGGGTTCAAGCAGCACTTCATCGCCAGCCGTCTGGTCAAGGGGGGTATGTTCCCAGGGCGAATCCTCGCGTTGGGTCTCGCGAGTCTGGGTGTTGCTTTTGGAGGGCCCACGTTTGTGCTGGTGTACAAGCACGAACTCTTGGACAAGGAGGACAAGGAGCGTTGAGCAGTTCCAGGTCTACGACAGAGGGGCAGCATTTCATAGACGCTCTGGCTTCGGCCTGCACAATGAGAGGAATGAGAGATGCGACATGAATGATGAACGATGCAACTGGTGACAGGACAAACAGGTAGCTGTGAAATTAAGACATATTTACAGCCCAGATTCTTCCATCACTCTTGACTTCCATGTGCTTTCCACTTCTCATAACTGAAACCTACGCTTTCTAGAGTTCTCTTTTCATGTCTTTCTTCACCCAAAGCGTTAAAAGCCTTCTTTATATCTGGAAACTTTTCCCGTATCCAGTACTCCTTCTCACTCCATCTCGGAGGTGTCTTGCCAATGCTGCCGTCTGAATCACGGTCAACAGAGACAGCCCAGTCGTGCAGCATGTTTACATAGTCTCCGTCTTTTGGGAACATAAGCACATGGAACTTCCTTCCTGAACCCATTACCTCCACTACGTTGTCTTCCCAATCTTGCATGTCTTGCTCTGTGGGCAGTGACAGTCGTCCCGAGAAGACCCGCGCCAGGACAGCTCCCTGGACTTCGGCGACTGCGAAGGGTATGACCTTCTGGTTGAGCACAGGAAGTACGAGCGACGGGTTGGGACGATAGAACATGTGCTGATAGAGATTCTCCACACGTTCGCCTGTCGTGATCAAAGGAGGGTCCAACGATGATAGGAATGGGAACGAGTACAAATAGCCTGTACAGTACACCACCGCATCCATGTCTGACTCGATGGAGCCGTCTGCGAAGCAAACCTTACGACCTTCGACGATGAACTCGGATATCTCCGGCTTGTCCTGTCGCGTTGCAGACTTGGTAACATCGAGATATGATTCGGTCTTTGACGACATAAGAAGAGGGTGTTTGCAGGCGGTCTGGATCTGTGCACCAATGTCGAGTCCAGATGCCGAGTTGCCAATCACCACAACCTTTTCCCCTGCGTAGTTCTCTGGCTTGCGATAGAACTTGGAATGAATGACGGTGCCAGGGTAAGCTTTGCTGAATTCTTCAAGTCCGGGAACAGAGGGGATGTACGGGACGTCGAAATGACCACTTGCTACTACAACAGCATCAAAGGTCTCTTCTTCTACCGTGGCTTCTTCCTCACGCTCTATCCTTTGGTGTTGAACGATCCAGGTTCCCTCTGGGGTAGCTCGAACATCTCGTACCTGGGTACAAAACGAGATGAGATGCTTCACGTCTGCCGCGTACTTCTCAATATATTTGAGTACCGTTTCATGCCTTGGGAACAACTGAGAGTCCGTCGGCCAGTCAAGATCTGAAAAGCCCATCAGTCCTCGTGGGATGTTTGTTTCCAGTCGCTCATATAAGGGTGTCATGAATATCGCGGCATCTTTGCCTTGCGATGTTAAGGTGTTCAGGTCATGATTCTGTTTCCATATCGGTCTATTGAGACCTGCGAACGGACTTGTTTGTGGGACAGGAAGACCCACGGAGGAAGCACTTGAGTCCGGAACATAGTTCCAGATACCACCAACCGTAGCTTGCTGCTCAAAAATGGATATACGAGAGAACTTCTTCTCAGCCAGCAAATACCTTTGTGTAAGATCAGTACACTAGCACGATTCTCCAGGATACCATTCCGACCTTACTTCGCAATGGCAAGCCCGCTGGGGCCTGCTCCGATGATGCAAACCGACTGGACGTTGAGTCGCGTCTCTGCTGGACAAGACCCCATTTCAGACACGATTTGCAGTTTCGTAAAGCATTCGCTCGATGGGTTTACTGGCTAGGGAATGTGAAACTACATCAAGGTCGTCGCTCTAAAGACTGTGACCGATCAGATCTGTTCGCTCTCAAGTTTCCCCAGAGTGACGTCGATTTGGATGGAGTGGTGAGCTTCCGTGAAGCCCGAATACGAATACATCTAGTCCACGCCACAAACGCAATCCAAAGGAAAAGGGATGGTCATGCATCAACGGAGAATGCGCTCACATGTGTGGGAGATCCGATGGAAAGACATGTGCAACAACCTAGGGACTCAACCTATCTATCTTCCAGGCCCCGTCTCCGCCTTTCGAGTATCTGAATCGATCGTGCAATCTACTCGGCCTCCCTTGCCAGAACTCCATCATCTCAGGCTTTACCCGTAGGCCTCCCCAAAACTCTGGAACCGGGATGTCTTCTTTCCCCTCAAATCTCTTCTCCACATCCTCTACCTGCTTCTCTAACTCCTCCCGCCCACTCAGGACCTGGCTCTGCTGACTAGCCCAGGCACCTAATCGTGATCCCCGGATGCGTGTGTCGTAGTAGACCTGACTCTCCTCTGAAGTCATTCGTTCACACGAGCCTTCCACGCGAACCTGACGTTCCAATTCGTGCCACCAGAATGTCAATGCCGCGTGGGGATTGCTCGCCACATCTGCTGCTTTGCGAGACGTGCCCCAATTGCTGTAGATGACGAAGCCGCGATCGTCCATCTCCTTGAGATACACCATCCGGGCATGTACGCGACCAGAGGGGAGTTCTGCAGTTGAGAGGGTGACTGTCTCAGGTTGGTAGACACCGGACTCGTTGGCATGCTTGAACCAGGTATCGAATTGAGCAAACGGACTGGCATCCAGTTGATTTGCCTCGAGCGAACCTTTCGTATATTGCAAAGATTCATTTTCACCGCCCGGAGCAAATATGCGTTTATCTTGCTGCTGATTTTGTTGTGCCATGTTGATGCTAAACCCACAAGACTTGGATGAAGTTTTAAGGGAAGATGCAAGGAATGTCCGATTGGTTATGCTGCGCAACATCGATCTCCAATCTTCTCGTCAGATCTTTTCTAAAGGTTGGTACCTCTGAGAAGGCGTATTGATGCAAGTCCCATGCAGAGAGTCTAGAGCAACGATTGGTAGAGTGCGTCACTGACACCTCGAACGCTGACATAAGCAATACTTTCTTGGAGAATACTGGTCTTGAGTCCCTCTTCTTTCGTCCACTTCCAGGCCAACATGTAAGTCTCGCCAGGTGCTCTGCCACAAACATGGCAGCACAGTCAATGGAAAACATCAGTGAAACGCTGCTCAACCGTGCTCATTCCCCCGACACGGCCGACACCATCTTGCGCGAACGAGTCCGACAACGTCCCCTCCATCTCCGACCCAGCTCTCCCGACCGAGCGCAAAACGCACGCTCAAAACGGCAGCATGAACGTCTACAGAAGGAGCGCAAATCCCGTCGATCGAACCGACCTGCCCCTCTATCGGCGAAGCAAAAACGAGCGTTAGCAATCTACGACATCCCCAAGTCGCAGCAGAAGTATAGCATCTACCTGCCTCTGCACGACCTGTGGTGCTCGTATATGCGCGAGATCCTCGGCATCGATGGCCCTACGAAAGCGGCGTACGTCACGCCGGCGAGCGCAGGCCCGATCCTAGCATCGGCGGATTACCATGGAGCGATGCTGATGGTGATACGAAGCCGATGCCCTTCGCGAGTTGGTCTGAAGGGGATCGTGGTCAAGGATACGAGGTTTACTTTTGAGCTGTGCACAGCGCGAGACGAGGTCAAGATCTGCCCTAAGGAGCACACGATCTTTGCTTTCGAGGTTCCCTTGCTGGAGAAGAGTACGGATGGGGAAGCTCCAGAACTGGCAGAGTCGAAGCTCACAGAGGGTGCTAAGAGCGAGAAGAAGGGGCCTTTGCGCTTTGAGATCTATGGAAATCAGTTCCGCAGTCGTGCGCCTGACCGAGCAAGCAAGAAAGTCAGAATGCATCACGATCCGGATCTGTAAGATCTTGTGGTTGTGATGAGGACACATTATCATGGTCGAGTCCACTTCACGACGAATCCAGCAGAATACCACATTTTGAGGCTTGACGCGTCCTGAGTCGCCAGTAGTGGATAACTCACGCGAGCAGATTGGAGAGTGAACAGGCGCCCTCGGTTTTTTGGCCACTGTGGCACTTCGCGCTCGCATGATCGTAGAAGAGCAATTACCTGGCAAAGCTCTCCAAAGAGCGGAACCTCAACCTCGCTTCAAGCTCAGCTGGTTCGCAGCCTTGAGCTGCTACTGTCAGGTAGTAGCAGTTTGCAACACGATCTGAATCCGCAGAGCAGATCTCTGCTCACGACGCCACGAATGAAACGACAGCGTAAAAACGATAATATTATGCACAAAAGCTATATAGCAAGAAACGCACACGACCGTTGCATCATTCCCGCGCACATTCCATCCCACTATTCCGCCCCCTGGTCAAAATTGAAGTCAAGTATGCAGAAACTATTCGTGATTCTCATCGTGCATCATGCATCATCGGCCGCCGAAGCGCTTGGCCCAGTCATCGCCGACGCGCGTGGCGTCGACAACCTCCATCTCCTTGCCGAGGCCAAAGAGCGGCGAGTGCTCGTACCACTTCTCGCGCTTGCGGCCCTCGACGATGGTCTCGTCGTCCTCGGTCTCGGTGTCCGCCAGGCCGCCGGTGCCGTTGTCGCCTAGGGCAACGACCGTATGGCCGACCCAGCCCTTTAGCTGAATGACGGTCTCGCCCTCGTCACCGACTAGCATGTCGGAGACGTAGACGGTTGAAGGCGCGAGATGGCGCAGGACGTGCACGTAGCCTTCAAGGGTGGTGAAGGGCAGGATCTGGGACGGGGAGGAGACAAGGGTAAGCGCTTGTTGGTACAGCGCGGTGAAGGTGGAGGAGGGCGACTTGAACTCGGATGCGCTGTCGTCGTGCGGGTTGCCGAGTTCGGAGGCTGGGGTCATGGCGGGAGTCGAGATCTGGGAGTAGGAGGAGCCGAGCATCGAGCCAGTGCCGGTGGGCTGGTAGGTGAGAGGCGGAAGGCTGGTAAGACCGGGAGTGTAGATGAGCACGAAGACATCAGTCCTGTCGGGGTCGTAATGTTCGGGGATGTGAGAGAGGATGGACTGTTCGACTCACGTTAGCTAGAATGTCAGGATTGCCAGAAGAAAGCGTCCGACTTACTGCGTGGTCAGTCAGGTATCCCAGATCGTCCTCGTCCATCTTGCCGTCCATGTTGGTGTCCGCGCTGACGACCACAGCTACTGCTCGCTTCGCACGACCCTTGCCCTTGTCATCGCTGCGACTCGCCTTGGCAGACTCGGCACGACGCTCGCTCTCTGTCTCGACCATGCCAATGCGTCTCTTCTCGCTCTCGTCTGCCTCTTCCGACCATCGTTCATGGTCCGAGAACCCCTCGCGGTCTTCTCTTCGCTCTCGCCTCTCATCATACTCTTCCTGATGATCGTCTTCCATGATGCGTCCTAAGGCTGCACCAGCCGCGGCTCCTGCTGCAGCCATGCCTGCACTGACTTGTTTCGACGCCTGTGAGAAGAACACCTCAGGCGAAGGTGTTCGACGTATCGCGCCTCGCATTTGGCCAAACCACGTGTTGTCCTGCGTCGTCACACTTGTTTGCTCCGTTTGGCGAGAAGAGGACCCATAGTAGGATGCTGCCTCCCCACCAACGGGTGGAGGCATACCTTGCGGACCCGCATTCTGACTCGGAGGTGGGCCTTGGTATGGTGGCACGCCACCGGGTCCTGGAGGTGCACCAGCATATTGCTGCGACTGTGGAGGAGGGTACTGCCCTCCTACACCGGGCGGAGGTCGTTGAGGCTTGTCGCTCGGATAGTCGAAATCATCATGATCGTTGCGTTCTGACCAAATCCATGCAGCGAGTCCGCCGATTGCGATCGTTCCAGTCACGACCAGTGGGACCCAGTAACCAAGTACGGAGTGCTGGCGTGAGTGTCCACCAGGCGGAGGCGGAGGTGGTGCGTAGAGGGGACGTCGACCGGATCGATTCGTGGTTGTGGTCTGTTTATAGGTCTTGTAGGTGCGTTGGTTGGACATGATGGCAGTGCTACATTTGTGTTGCTCGGTCAGGTTAGGTTTAATGGAGAGCACAGTCTCTGAGAGTAGTCGCCAGATCCAAGAATTATTGGGATTGTGGGAATATAATGCGCGGGCTGGGTGATGGAGAAGGGTTGTCAAGTGTGGCTGGTATCAGCTTTAGTGAAGTTGTTGCTGGCGTGGAAGCTTGATTACATCCCCAGCCGCATTATGGAAGTCGTCCCTAGCAACGACAACACCTCCGAGGCTCTCTCATGTTACTACCAACACAGTTCCGATGGCGACCGAGTCGATCATAAATACGAATCTCATGATTAGGCAGACCTCATGCACGCGAACACGAAGTATATACTGCGTGTAGCAACCGACCTGGCACATCTCTTCAGAAGATGACTTCTTGGCATATAGTAGGTGTGCTGAACCGTCTATGAAGATCGTATTTGGCATTCATCCGGTACACATTGCCACAGAAGTGTTGTCGGGGACATGCAATAATGGTATACACGGCAGAACCTCTATATGTCTTTGAAGACACACAGTAGCAGTACATGTGTAACAACAACGGCCGGCTCGTTCTCTGTGTAGTCTCAGTGTTGTCTGACGTCCGTAGAGATTCCGATCGGCTATGTTTCTTAGCAATCCATAGATGTCGACCCTCCTGAGAGCAATAGATGCAAAGTAATGTGAGTATCTAGGTCCACAGATAGTCCACATCAGTCGAGTCCGGTTTTGTGCTATGTGTGTATGGACGAATGGCGATCACAACATCCTCATCGTGAAGACACGAGGCATTTTTGATCCCAAATACTTTTGCTGCATTCCTTCAAAGAGAGTGGTCTGGCATTTGACGTGGGAACTTGCTCACTGCGATGGTGAGACTCGACGGCGCAGTCGTCTTTGCGCTGGGACTCAATGGGACTATTGCTTTACGCGTCGAACCTGATCACATAGATTGCTAGGTTTTGGTGTCCAGTTGCAAAAACAGCCGCCCCTATGCTCGAGTTGGCGGGATAGGAAACGGTTAGAGACTCTGGACCAAAGCAATCGCGGCTGTGAGATATGGCATTGATATTATCGTCAGTCCAATGCCATCTAGATCACTTGCATCATGATCATCATTATCCAGACGGGATTCGATATAATAATTAATGCTTTTCATCCTTTGGAATGGGGTCCAGACGCGAGTCCCGTGCGTCGAAAACCGAAGCCACAAGCGCTGGACAGATGACGTTGTTGTCGTGGTAGCTTCGGCGCAGTCTCTCACTAGACTTTCGCTGACGTCTGTCGCCGATGAAACTCCTCGCTCGCTCAACTTCCCAGTTCATCCCATCTCGCCGTCCACCTCTACCCGCAACATCTCCTACCTTGCTGCATAACTATACCTCTCTTTTGCTGCGATATCTGTCCTTCTCACATCCCTGCATACACAGGTCGTGAGCTATTCGTACATCTACCGCAGCGGTCTCGCCAACGCGCTTCCGGCTGAGCTTGTTTGACCTCGGGCAGCTGCAAGCTTGCTCCACACACCTTACTCGACTCGCATTTTGCTAAAGTCGGGAAGTGAACGACATCACACCAGCAGACATGGCGTCCTCTACCGCCAGTGAGATCCCGTGCCCGGATCCCTCAGCGCATAGCCACGGCAAAGGGCAGAACCTGTCGGAAGCAGCATCGACAGCGGCGCTCTACGTCACGAACCCAGAGCGACGTGCGGCAGAACAACGTCAAGCAATGCAGGGCAATCCTCTCGGTGATGACGGCAAGCTTTCATCCAAGAGTGAGTGATGCCGATGTGCACGATCAGGTCTGAGCATCAATCACTGACATTTCGTGCAAAGGCGCAGCAGCATCATTGAAATATGCAAAGGCCAATGAGCTCCCTTCATTCCCGTCAGTCGGAATCGCTGCCAACTCTGCCGGTAAGGCGGCAATGTTGGCCAAGGATTACAAGATGAAAGACCTATGGCACCCAGAAGCTAGCGAAGCTGGATCAAGAGCAGCCTTGCTTGCCCACAAAGATGGTGGCAAACTTGATCTTTGGCAGCACACTCCAAGTGCAGCCGGGAACTCTGCAGCAACCATGGCGATGAAGAACAAGGGCCTAAGCCCTCAACTGGACTATGGCTACACGGCCGATGGCAAGAGCAGAGCCTTGTTGGCTGCAACTCTGTCTGTTAGCGAAGGTCGACGACGTGCCGGGTCTACTCCTACACCCGCCCCACCAGCATACCCGGACTCGAAGAACTCTGCGGCCAATGCACTCAGTGCTGCGACCGCGTCGCATCGCGCATCCTCAAAGGCGTCGCCAGATGGGTGGAACTCGGAGGCGAACCAGGCGGCGCGTATCCAGAATCTCAAAGCTGGCGGAGAGTGGTTTGGTGATCGTCCTCCCGTTGACATCGACCCAGAGGACACCAAGCACCAGGCTGCGCTGCACGCCTCGGCTAAGTCTATGGCCCAGCAGATGTACGCCTATCAAAACCAGAAGGCGGCGGCACTAGACGTGACTGGCGGCACTGCAGGCGCCCAATTCGCGCACGCCAACCAGGCTCCTGCTGCACAGAAGGATGTGAAGCAAGAAGCGCTCAAGTACATTCACCTGCAAGACGCTGCGCACAAGCTCGCTCAGGAGAGACTCGCCAAGGTCGACAAGAACATGGAAGCGGCAAGGTACCGCGAGTATTACGGTTACGGCGGGGAGCAGCAACAATCATCGCCAAGAAAGGCAGCTAACCGTCTCTCGATGCGTGGACGCCAACGAAACCGGGCTATGAGTGAGGGTGGATCCACTTTGGACGACTCAGATGATGAAGAGCAAGCACGCCGCATTCGGACTCAGATGTCTCAACTGAGCTCTGGAGTTAGCACTGTGGACCAGAAGAAGCGCTCCGACGACCGTGCTAAGCTCATGGCCGCCGCCGAGAAGCGTGTACATGACCGGATGCACGACATGGACGAGAAAGTGTTTCAAGACACTGGCAAAGTCACTCCAGCTATGATGGAAGAGTGGGAGAACAAAGCAAGAAAACGTGCGCAAGAGGAGAGGGAGCAGCAGGCCCAGAACCCCGGCAAGACTCACATCGGCGGTGGCAAGTTCATCGACACCAGCGAGATCGAGGCTATCGCTGCCGCAAGGCTGAAGCCGACCCTGGACCAGATCACAGACACTGCCGAGAAGAGAAGAGCTCGGGATGAGGAGATACGTGCTGAGAAGGAGCAACAGGAGCTCACAAAGAGGCAGGAGAAGGCCGAGAAGAAGCAGGAAAAGGATGAGCAGAAGCGGATAAGAGGTAAGTTGGTTGTATTGACTGTTTGTTGTGACCGCCAACTGACATGCTTGCAGACGAGGAAAAAGCTGTCGCCAAGCAGCAGAAAGAAGAAGCCAAAGCTCGTAAGGAAGAGGAGAAGCGAATCGCGCAAGAGAGCAAGCGCAAGAGCCACGATGCGAGACGTGACGATGTTGCTGTTGCAGGTGCTGCTGGTGCTGCAGGCTACGAGGCAGACCAGGATGCCACGCCAACCACTAAAGCTGAAAAGAGAACCAGCACACTCGGTAAGCTGACCAGCAGGCTCCGTGGTAAGAACAAAAGTGTGGACGAAAAGAACATCGACGTCAAGTCTGCTGAGAGTCGACCGACCACTGCAGTCCGAACACCTGCAGCTGAGATTGATGAGCCGTCAGCGACCACTACTACAGATGAGGCGCCTGTTGTTGCAGCTGGGATAGTAGTCCCGGCAAGCGCGGCTGAGGAGAGCTCTGCTGCCGACACGACAACCACCGCTGTTGCTCCCCCAACCATTGTCGTGCCGGACACGCATGAAGATGACGACGAGCTGTACGATGACTACGACGAGGAGCACCCTGTAACACAAATCACCACGGGACATTCCGGCGACCACACGGGTGCTGTCCCTGTGACAGGCTTAACCACACGACCAGACCTTGAAAGGCACATCTCGACCATCGAGACAAGTGACGAGGATGATGGAGAGGACTGGGATGAAGATGACGAACTCGACAGTGAACCGACTCAGCCACGCACCAACGCTACCGCTGGAGCTTTCACACATAACGAGTTGTCGCCGGATCAGGCGCAAATGGCCTATTCCCAACTCGCGACTCAAGACGAGCATAACCATCACCAGGCCACCCAGCCTGTGGAGAAGACCGTGACCGAGCAGCCAGTTGTCGCGGCTCCGGAGCCTGCGAGCACGGCAGCTCCTACCGTCGCACCTGTCGAACCTGAGCCGGCCTTTAACAGCGCAGAGGTCTCTACTGGTCCAGCACCACACACTATTGGACCACACCCGACCGACATCGCAAACATCCTTGATCCTAATGTCCAGCCAGTTCCGGAGCTGCAGAAGAATGCGATCCGTGAGGATAATGCTGTCAAGGATGAGACTGTTAGGGAAGACCCCAACGGTGGTCCAGCTCCGCACACGATTGGTCCTCACGAGTCGGACCTTGCTAACATCGTCGATCCACGTGTAAAGCCTGTACCAGAGCTGATGAAAGAGCATACGACCGACGGCCCGCACAAGTCTGATACACTCAACAAGCTGGACCCAATAGTGAACACCGACTCGACATCCAAGGATGCGCAGACAAGCAGCACTGTCACTCATCCAAGCACATCCACCACGACGTCCTCAAAAGTTACTAAAGTTGAGTTAGACGAGCATACCGAGAAGAAAGGTGGTTTGCGTGGTCTGCTAGGCAAGCTCCGCAACAAGAGCTCGAGGCCGGACAACAAGCTTTCCAAATCTCCTGCTGAGGACAAAGCTGGTGCGACCACGACGACTTCGTCTGAATCGACTGGTGCTCCAAGACTTAGCACGCTCGATGGTACCACATCCGCATCATTTTCAGATGCCGTCTCTTCCAGTCTTGACGAGGACGAACTCAACCGTGGCCGCTCTGGCCGGACCGTTGCCCCTCTCGCAACCACAGGCCATGCCACTGATGCTGGAAACCCTTTGTCAGCTGTCAGCACCAGCAACGACGAAGACACCTTTGAAGAGGCGCGTGATCACTTCGACGAGAGCCTGGCGCCACCAGCCGCCTTCGCTGGGCAGGCCAAGGATCTCCGAGAGAGTGGCAGTCCAGTCCGCGGCACCAAGTTTGTCGAGGAGTTGTAGCGGTGTCGATGATGAGGATGTTGGAAAAGGTAGAACGTGGCGGAAGTGGAGCGGATCCGGTTTGCACGCGTGCTGTTTCGTGATACCAGTAGACGTTTTTGTTTGTTGTTTTTCCTTGCGTGGTTTGAGATTGCACCAAAACTTGCAGGAGGAGGTGGACGTAATGAATCGATGCGCGTATGTATGTACAAGACAAAAGATGTTTCCTTTGAATATATCGGTATTGGCTTTGTTTCTCGCTTCCTTGAGTGTATTATTGCAACGATAGTTCGCTATGTACACTG
This sequence comes from Microcyclospora tardicrescens, assembly GCA_003012245.1. Lineage (NCBI taxonomy): Eukaryota > Fungi > Ascomycota > Dothideomycetes > Capnodiales > Microcyclospora > Microcyclospora tardicrescens. Next base: position 68,804 of record PXOE01000047.1, read on the forward strand.
CAAATACCATACCACTCACGCAGCTGTCTCCTCCTGATACTTGATAATCAGCAGTCTCCTACGACATCCATCCGCTCGGGCATGAGGTCCTGTACACCGCTGGTCAATCATGTATTCGCATCCAACTCGAAATCTTACGTGTACTGATCGACGACCAGCATCTCCCACACTTAAAGCACGCCACAGCCGATCATCACCTTGGCCGTGAGCCACCTCAATGCTTCTACCATAGCTGGTGATACCACATCACGCTCCCAATGTCAAGCCAGTGGCAGTGAACATCATCTTCGCCTCCTCCGACCAAAGGCCAGGAAAGCATTGGTGTGGCAGTGCCACTACCACCGCGCGGAGATGACCGGTTCCCGCCAAACAGACAAGTGACCCAGCCCACAGCGGGCAGGTGATCTACAGGTCCCGGAATTTTTTATGGTTATCTTCCACTTTGCGGTATACGGTATTTGGCTATCGCTGGATGGGATTTCGTGCCTAGCACGCAAAAGGCAGGCGGAGACACACCACCCACAACCGCCGACATTCACTGTACCCTTTCAAATAATGGCCCCGGGATCGTCGTATGTTGCTTCGCCAGTCCGCGCCACTGCTACCGTAAACTGAGCTACGACATCATCGTCGTTCCGCTCGCAGCACCGCGCTCGGCTCACTTAGCCAGGAACCGGCGCCCGGGAGAGATACTGGCGATGTCACGCTCCAATGGAACACGAGCGATGCCGCATGGCCGGCCCTGCTCCTCTCCCTTCTACTGCTCCCACCACGCGAGGACATTGCAGAAAGGAACCTTCCTGGTTTGTGCCTAGTGCCCTCTCTCTATCTGCCTAGCTAGGTAAGGTACAGTAGCTGGTAGCTTAGCTAGGATGATGTGAGCTTTGCTGGGGAGGAAGATGTATAAAGTGTGCTCGTGTGCCCGCGGCCGCGATGCCGGTCGTTGCATCGTAGGTTTTCTGGATTCTTTCGTGTTGCTGCTGCGAAGATGAAGACTGCTTTGCTGGCCCTCCTCGGTGCTGTGGCGGGCTCTGCCTTCGCCCAGCGCTTCGATCACAAAGGTTATGGACCGATCGGCCACCATTTCATGCCTGGTCGAGGCTCGACGACGAATGTGTCGTTGGCCAATGCCACGTTCACGCAGTTGATCGACCATAACGACCCGTCGTTGGGCACGTTTGAGCAGGTAGGAAGCTCGCATGTTCCATTGACAGCTCAGATTCGCAGTAACTGACTCTACACCAGTTCTACTACTACTCCAGCGAGTACTGGAAGGGTCCCGGCTCGCCCGTCATCATGTTCACTCCTGGTGAGATCAACGTCACCGGCTACAACTCCTACCTGACCATCAACCGCACTACCGGCGTGCTGGCGGAGAGAATTGGTGCCGCGGTCATTGTCCTCGAGCACCGCTATTGGGGCACTTCGACGCCTTTCACCAACCTCACAACCGAGAACTTGAAGTATTTGACTCTCGACAACTCAATCCACGATCTCACATACTTTGCCAACCATGCCAAGCTTCCATTTGCCGGACATTACCCCACGAATGCGGTGGATGTGCCGTGGGTGATCATGGGTGGTTCATACTCCGGGGCGCTCTCTGCTTGGACGGAAAGTGTGGCACCGGGCACGTACTGGGCGTATCACGCGTCCAGTGCGCCGGTGCAAGCTGTCTCCGACTACTGGGGTTACTTCATCCCCGTGCAAGAGAGCATGCCGAAGAACTGCAGCAAGGACGTCTCGCTGGTGATTGACTACATGGACAACATCCTGATGCACGGCTCTGCAGCGGAAGTAAACGACTTGAAGGCCAAATTCGGTCTGCAGAACGTCACGCACAACGACGACTTCATGGCCGTGCTGGAGAATGGTCCGTTCTTGTGGCAAGGCAACCAGTTCTACACCAACTACTCCAACTTCTTCATCTGGTGCGACAACATCGAGGGCGTGTACAACCAGACCAACCCGACGATCCCAGGTGCCGAGGGTGTCGGACTCGAGAAGGCACTGCAGGGTTATGCTAACTGGTGGAATGAGATCTACTTCCCCGGCTACTGCGAGAGCTACGGCTATGCCGAGTTCGAAGGCACCTACAACACATAGTAAGCAGACTCGAGGATTGCTGATGTTGTAGTGGTCGATACTGACAAATTGTTCCCAGCTGCATGGATACCTACGACCCGCACAGCCCGCTCTTCGCCGATACCACTCCCTCGAACGTCGCCGATCGCCAATGGGTCTGGATGACCTGCAACGAGCCCTTCGGCTACTGGCAAGGCGGCGCCCCGGCCGGTCGTCCCAGCATTGTCTCCCGCCTCGTTGACGCCGAGTACTTCATCCGGCAGTGCGGTCTATACTTCCCCGAGGGCCCGAACGGCGAGACATACGGCATCGCGGCCGGCAAGACCGAAGCGCAGGTGAACGCGCACACCGGCGGCTGGTTCATCGACAACAGCACCCGCCTGATTTACGCCAATGGTGGCTCTGACCCATGGCGCGAGTCAGGCGTCAGCTCTGAGGAACGACCGGGCGGACCGTTGAAGAGCACTGAACAAGTCCCCGTCAACGTCGTTCCCGGTGGGTTCCACACTAGCGACCTCATCACGAGGAACGGCGTGGCGAACGCTGGCTGCCAGGCAGTGATTGATAAAGAGCTCGCACAGCTGGAGGCGTGGGTCAAGGAGTGGCCGGGCCGGAAGGGCCACCATGGTGGACATCCTTGGACGGCATAGATGATAGAATCTATACCGTGTACGCTGATGATGATTCATGAATTATTGCTTCTACTGCGTTGTTGCGTCCAAGATGAATTGTGTTCTGGAGTAGGAACGACATACCACTTTCCTACAGCTTCCCCAAGCTACTCACATGGCATTACCTCCTTTCGCCATAATGATGTGCACCCACGATGAAAGTAACGAATAGCCACCGAGTCGACATCTTATTTAATGCGAATTTGCATCATTAAAGATCGATCCAGATCACAGGACCTCCAAGCTGAGGTGGAAAGCCGCCAAAGTGCCCACGACGCGACCGCGACGCCAAATTAAGTTTTGAAGCTGAGCTGGGCAAACGGGCGCGCGCGATCGCAACCGTTTTGGTCTCCCAGCCACTTCAACTCTCAGCTTACCTTATGCCTCGCATCCTAGTCAACCTTTGTACCTCGTACCTACCTAGAGATATCTTCCTGTTCTTCTTGAGACATACTTTAAGGTATCTACTACCTATCTACTCATCCTTGTATTGATTGCTTAAGGGCAGTCGCATTTTTACCTCAGGTCACATTTACCTCCAATCCGATCATCTAATCGACCTTTCCAACACCCTGAGCTGCCTATACATCCAGGCTCAGGAGTGTTCGCCATCTATTACTTTCGTCGCCCAGTCACAACAAATCGATCAAGCGTGGTCCGCTACTAGCAATACCTACCCATCTATTCCATCCGCTTCAGCTGTCATTGGCATTACCATTGGCATTTCATCTCTACACAACCTGACCTCCGCCACGAGGGAAAACGCGAAATCCCCTACCAACCCAATCACCAAAGCCCAAATCGGAGTACGAAACCCCAAAAAAACAAAAATGCTCTGGAACCTCCCCAACCCTTTCTTCCGCTTCACAGCTGGCAGTGACGGCAGCAACGGCAGCAACAAGCGGAAATTCGACAACAGCGACAGCGAGAGCGAGAGCGATAGTGACCACCACCGCGAGCAAAGCGACTGCTATGACTCCGACCACAGCAGCCGGCGGACGCGGGTATCGTGCAAGAAGACGAGACTTGATTGTTACGCAGGCGAGTCATCGCGGGAACCGCGGTTTGTAAGGGGGTTCGGGTTACGGTGAGTTTACTTTTCTCCTTTTGTTTGATCTCTATTGGTTCTTTTGGCGATGGGATGATGCCTGGTCTGGATATCCCACGAGGAAGAAGCAGAGGTAGAAAAGGAAACTGATGAATTCTGCTTTGAAGGTTCGGCGAGATGGAGACGCAAACATCTATTTCTACTCCTGCTGCTCCAACTGCTCCTGCTATCACTGTCAATGCAACGGCAATGGAGCTCGACCACAGCGGCGACGAGGAGCGGCAGAGGAGTGCGATGAGAACGTCCACGCCCGAGAGCTTGACGATTCCGACCGGACGTGAAGATCGCTGGACGCTGCAACGGTCACGGTCAGCACCGGCGGCGGCACGAGGGGTTCTGTTGTGCGATTTTCGGAGGGGTTGTTAGTGATTGTGGCGTGGGTGCGTGGTGTTGGTGTTGATGTTGAGTGATTAAGGGATTGAAGGGGGCGGAGCTTGCGGTGTAGGCGCGCGATAGGGGGAGTAGTTGTAGATATGGTTGTGGGATTGTGGATGTCTCCTGTATAGAAGGGTTGGTTTGGTAAAATCGTGTATTAGCATATAGAGTTGACTAGAGATAAAAGCCTGCGAGTTCTGGTGCTTTGAATGTAAACCAGAAGGCTTGGTTGGTAGGCCTATAGCAGATGTCCCATACAAGCCAAGTTTGGAGTTCGGGTACGAGGTGACAGGGACATGAACGTGAAAATGGAATAGGACAGACTCCGCGGGATGGAGCAATCCCAAGCTGTATCAGTAATCGCAAATCGTGATGTGCATACCAGCTATGTACCCTGCTAATCCAATCGCTGGGAATGCAACCAGGCGCCCAATTTCCTTGGCAGGTCTCGATAGCCGTGCCAGGCCTAGACGGTCTGCTTCTCGGCCATCTCTCCATTGCCGACCTTCGTTTTGCGCTGGCGCTGGGCCAAATTCGTGACCGAGTTGTTGCGCGACGCAGCGGGCGTGCTGCGCGTCGAGCGAGTCTGGCCGAAAAAGCGGTTCTGCTGGCTGTACGACCGTCCGCCCATTTCCGGGCGAGCACTGTTACCTGTACAAAAGCAAACCTGGTCAGCAGTTGCTTCCTTCTTCTCCATCAGAAGAACACTTGACTTACCACCAACGCTGGACTGTCTTCGCTCCTCGAGACCTTTGTGCTCTTTCGCGAGAGCCTGCGCGAATGGCGAGCGTGCTCGAAGAACAGGGCCCTTCCAGTAAATCACGTAGACTGCAAGAACCAAGACGAACGAGATACAAGCGAGGATCGTCGATGCGTACTCGAGGTTGTTGCCGGTGTCCGCTCCGATGTTCGAGAAGAAGGGGGTTGCAGGGACTGTCAACACACCAGCCAAGAAGTCACGCGCCCAGCCGTTACCACCTGTTGCAGATGCCGAGTACTCTCCGTAGGCTGCCAACATGAAGTCGATTGTGGAAAAGTAGATCTGAGACAGTCAGTATGAAGGATATATTTTATGGTTGATGAAGACTTACCGAGTAGTTAGCAATACCGACAATGGCCGCAAAGATCATCGATGCGATCCATGGTGTAGTTGGAGGGCCTTGAATTGTCCAAGCGAATCCGATAAGACCAATTGGGAGGCAAGGAGCAGTGTAAAGTAGACCCCACAGTCGGGACTCGAATTGCGCGCGCTCGTCGTCTGGTTTCGCTCTACGCTCTTTGATGTTGCGCTGAATGAAAGGTATCCAGATAAACCAGGCGAGAAGGTAGCCAACACCGATAGGACTGGAAATTTGTTAGTAGTCGCCTTGAAGGACACAAAGCTGTAACTTACATGAATGACAACCCAATCTGCGAGGTGCTGAATCCCCACTGCTTGTACACCAGAGCAAAGGACTGGATGAACATGAAGATCAATGCATCGGAGAATCCAGAGAGCAAAGACAGGACTAAAACAATAGGCTCGGTCAAGAACATCTTGAACGGCCGGCCCCAAGTGATGAGGATCTCCTTGACAGAAAGGCGATCTCTGACCGGCACCAGCTCATCGGGACCCCAAACGTTAGAACCGGGGTTTTCCTTTCTTCGCTTCTTGGCGATGTTGTTCAGCATTCGGCTAGTACGGGTTTCTGGGACGGTGAACAAGTGGAGGAGCTGGATGGCGCCACCAAAGATGAGCTGGATCCAGATACACCATCTGTTTGGATCGTCAGCGATTGGTCAGGCTCAAACACGTCACAAAACTCACCTCCAATCCAAGTATTGTCCAACAAAGCCACCGACAATCGGTCCCAAGATGGATCCACCAACAGATGAGAATACGACATAAGCAACGGCATATTGTTGCGTATCAGCATCCCACATGTCGGCAATCATACCAAGCGTCACAGAGCCACCAGCGGAAGATAGACCGCCCAACGCACGACCGACAAGGATGGTGGCAAAGTTTGGTGCGAGTGCAACAGGCAGTTGCCAGATGTTGACCAAAAACAAACTGAGCTGCAGGATGGGTTTGCGACCGAATTCCTCGGACCTGTTTTGGATGAGCTTGGAGTTGCACAAATTACGAATATTGCCAAAACCTACCAGGGAGCCCACAACTCGCAACCAAAGGCGTAGGTGATGAGAAAGATGGCGGCACCGACACGAGCAGCTTGCGCGCTCACGCCGTACTCTTCAGTGATACCGCCACCGTACCCGTCAATGGCGTTGGAATAGAGGGACGTGTTGAAATTCATGGAGACCTGCACGATGAAGATGATGGTGAGGATGTACCATTTCTTGGCGTTGGAGAATCCAAAGCCGAGTTCGTCGTAGCAGTCTGCCTCTGTGAGCTCGTACTTGTCGTACGTGCCGAGCTGTTCGAGGTTGTTGCCGCGGAATTCATTCGAGGATCTCTCCTCATCGCTGTCCTTCTCCAGCAGCTCGTTCGCACGGGCGAGATCCGCCTCATTCATGACTTGCGCCGGCTCTTCGGCGAAACGAGCTTGGGCATGTGGAGCAGCCATGGTGGTCAGAGATGCGCGGCCAGCCGTGCAGGCGCGCGAGGTGTATGGTAAGGTAAAATCAAATGGTCACTATAGTTGGAAGTGCATCGATATAAAACATGTATCGCGAGCTGAGATGTAGTTTTAAGGATAAGGCCAAGTCCCTCCAAGTGATAGAGAGGATGAGATGACGGGAGCTGACAGCTTCGAAGTGGATGTGAAGTGACGGCAGCCCGAGAGCGATAAATATTGTAAATGAGCGTCACATCTCTAGCGGCGGCAGTCAGCCGACAGAGTTGGCCCATGTGGGGAAGCGAACGGCGGCCAAAGGAAAGAGAAGAAATGCGACAAATCAGCGGTAAGGTGTGCTGCCGATGACGTCGCTTGCCGAGAGTCGCGTGTGATGTCGGTCCGTCAGTCTGATGATTGACTGATGGGCGAACGACACATGGCATTAACGTGAGGGAGATCGAGTGATAGACGCGAAGTACCAGGACCTCGCTTCTATACAAAAGCCCGTCAAGCACCTCCCAATGCTTGTTTAATCTCGGCACAACCAGCCAGAAAAAGAAGCTTCAACATCATCAATCGAAGCTCACCGCAACGACCACGAGCACATGACAGTCAGCTGCACATGCCAAGCCCCTCTAAGGATTCCCGGCCGCCGGCTCAAAGCAGGTGACGACAACGACGATACTTTTTCTCCATGGGGCAGTGCGGTATTGCGGAGAGAGGCACAGTGGATGAAGGATTGAAGCAGGTTTTTCATTGGCCTGCTCTCACCTCATACGCTCAGCTCGCTGCGCCGCCAACAGGCCTTTCGACCAACACAGGATAGCTCCTTGGCGAGTGTGCTGCAGGCCATCGGATCGTCCTCGAGGCTGTGATGTATTGACTCTCAGTATGGAATGGTCTGATCCCGATGCCGTACTTTCAGTCGCCATCGGCCAGCCGCCGGTCGGAGGCGCATGTTCTGTAGCGCCATTTCATCATCCCGCAGAGCCGCCCATGACTTCAATCCAGCAGCTATATCTATGTCCATATGAAGATATCTTGCAGTAGAAATGAATGCTGTCACGATGCCGCCTTTTGGGCCTCCCAGCAGAGTGTAGCTGAAAACGACGACTACCTATCCTTGGTCCGTACCCTAGACGCTGCCGGAGAACATTACCACATCTCCAAGATGAGCTCAGGATATTCCGGCAAGACCAGATTCTCCAATAGCCCCGGCCCAGATACGGGGCCCGTCCGCGAGAACGGCCTCGCGCCTTACCACCTCGCGACGAAATTCGGTTGTGAGCCGGGCGAGTACTGCGTGAAACTTGTCGAAGGTAAACAGAACTGTGACTCGAGAAATTATGTCTCTGCCAGCTGATGAGATACGCAATGGAAGGATATACTCTAGAAATGCATATCAAAACTGTGCCCGCGCTCGCGAATCTCGTGATCGATGATTCCCCAAAATATCATTTCTATCATGTCGAAGGAGTCTCAGACGAAGTCTTGACGCTCATCAGGCAAGATCCGAGTGTTGAGTATGTCGAGCAAGAGGGTCGTGGCGGGACCTTTAATTGAGACTGAGCTTAGAAATGGTCGACGTGATCTCTGTACTCGCAATCGTGTCCTTCATGTTGCTATCGATTGTCTGCACTCTTGAATGAGGTTGACGTCCCTTGCTGCTGAACTGGTTGTCGGTATCGCATAGTGATCTGATGAGCGGAATTGGGAAAGCAACTCCACTTTTTTAGAACTCATCAGAGCGTTTGTACTATTAGGTCTATATAAAGCGTGGATTCACCAGCACAATCACTCTCAGACTGCATGTGAAATCGAGCCCGAGACATCCGCCTGCAACCCAAATCAGACGGGAGCCGTTGGGTTGCTCGGCACTTCATAATCCTTATCACATGCATACAGAGACACGTTTGCGCAATATAAGTGCTACACTCTGGTCAGCATTGCTAGCCTATTGCTAGCCCATTGCAATGACCATGCTGTTAATTACCTCAACATACAATGGAATGATTACGGCGTGAGATAGGTAGTAGGTCGTGCAGATCGCCCTGCCTGCAGCTAGGGGCTAGCATCTCACAGTAGTGTTGAAAGACTACTAATACACATCGCGGCTCACATTGGAAAGCTGGACGGTTCCATCATGTTGGATCATGATCACCGTTTTCGGGCTCATGGGTTGTCAGTGTTTGACAAGTGGGTTTGCTCTGCCATATTGCCATTGATAGGACGAGACGAATCTTGACGAGTAGAGGTACGGTGCTCATAATTCGTGTGATCGTCAATACCTCAAGATACGTTTCTCATCACTAGCAAGCCCGATATCATAAGTCGAGGACAAGGCCGCCGTCTATGCTATGCTATGCCATTGCCACGCCAGCCCCTCATAGTCCATCCGCTCAAACTGCTCCCCAATGCCCTCCACCATTTCCCACAGACGCGTCGCCCCATTGTTTCGGCCGCGTGAGCTCCATCCCCGCCAACGCGACATTGACCCGATGAAGCCTCAGCAGGAGATTCCGCTCAATTTCCTCCGCGGCAGCTTTGGCGCTCGCATGTGTCGCTGCACGGGTTTCTCGATGAGGCGCGATGAGGATCGAGTTGACGACGTCCAGGCGGGCGTTCAATGCGCCGGATTCTATCAACGACAACACCTCACGCTCCATGGCGTCGGGGGCAGTTGAGGTGGGAGGGAAGGTGGTGGTGAGCGCGGCGAGAGAGACTTCGGAGAAGGCGGAGAAGTACGCTGTGATGCTCTTCTCGCGGATGCGTGCGAATAAGGCGTCGACGTGGGACTGGAAGGTTTGTGAAGAAGGAATGGTGGCGCCGAGGAAGATGTCGAGGTTCCAGTCGCTGTAGTAGTGTCGTAGCGTGGCGAGGCAGGCTTGGTATTTCGCGGTGGTGTATAGTGAGATGGCCTTGCGCATGTGTGGTTCTAGCTCGAGAAAGGCACGGAAATTGCCTCCTAGCACATCATCGAGAAGCTGCTGACGAGAAAGCGTGGCTAACGCACACAGCCCACCGTATATTGCGACATCATTCGGGCTGGCCACAATCTTTGAGAAGTCCATCGAATGCACGGGGCCAAGCTCACGATAGCCGAATGGCGTCGCGAGGAACGATGTCGCCGCCTCCCCATAGTTGCCATGGCTCAGATGTGCAATCCCCATACTCACACAAGCGATGGGCGTCAGTCTGACCTGCTCCTCCTCGCGCACTCCCACCGTCCGTAACCGACTAGCATTAGTAAGAACGTTCCCGAGCTGAATGGCTGCGTTATTCCCGCTCGACTGCACCGACACGGCATGGACGATATTGGTGTACATCAGCCGCAACGTCATGCTCGCGATATGCGTCGGGGTGTTACAGTAATCGCGCATGCGGCCAAACGCCTGATACGCCGCATTATACCCCGAGCTTGACTGGGACGAGGCAGCATTGCTTGGATCGAATGCCGGCCCGCCTGTAGCGAGCTGATGTGACGCGAGATCCTCTTGACCCATGCGTATGCTCTCGCGAATGAGGTTGTTCTTGTACCCACGCAGCTCGCCCTCCAATCGACTCAGCTCGCGCTTGTTCGCCTCCTCCTGCTTCGACATCCATTCGTGGTCGGGCGTCTTGAGATCATTGAGTCCTTGCTGCGCGGCGAGGTCACAGAGCTTGCTGTAGATCTGCACATCTTTTCCTTGCTTTGCGATGGGTAGGGCGAGGGAGAGGCTCTGTCGGGCAAGTGGCGGACAGCGAGCTGCTACATGTGCCAAACGGAGTGGGACGAGGACGCCTGCGAAGAATTAGCTATGTTTCCATGCGTTGTGCTGTAGTCAAACGTGCCTTCATAGTTGGCCAGCCAGGTGTCTAGATCGAAAGTCGGTGCAGGCAAGTCCATGATGATTCAGCGCTCGTAGAGTATGTAACCTCACCACGAGGCTGGAAACCAGGAGAATGAAAATTGAAGGGTCGCTGCACGGAGAAATCAGCTGTTCCACGCATGTGAAGCTCTATACTGTGTGAGGCACCGAAAGTCTCGATTACGTCAGCGTTCGATGTCACTCTCACAAGAATTCAACTTCATTGCATGTGGCTTTGTTACATGACCGAAGGAAAGATGTGTTCGCCGTCTGAATGCTCATTTTTTGGCTGATTGTAGAACATTTAGTGGCAAGGTGATTCAGCAGCATCGAAGGGCGGTGTGTTAGGAGTGATGAAGTTTCTGACTGTAACTCGTAAGGCTTAATAGAACGAGAACCTCTCACCAGACAAAGAGAACGAAGAGACGATTTTCGAGATTGAGGTACACTCTTAGAAAGTGTCCTTTTTCATATGCATGGCTGTAGAGGAACATAATACAAAAAGTCGGGAGAGCATCATTCCCAACCTGAGCTCCGCCTTTTTGGTGTACGCAAGGAGAAAAGACATGAACTCCAGTCGTGATTCATCCTCGCCAATACCGGTATCCACCTGGTTGTCCATTCCCAAGCACCACTCAGCCTATGAGACAGTCACCGTGGAGGCCTTCTCAGCCTTTGGAACGGGAGCCTCAGCGTCGGCCTGCTCGTCGATCGCCACCTTCTCCGACTCACCCTTCAACTCCATCTCCTTCTTGACAAACGCCTTCTTCTCCTCGGTGGTCAGATTTAGCAGTGGTCGCTCCTTCTCTGCACTAAGGTTGAAGTGGAAATTTCTAATAATGCTGTCGGCGTCGTCAATGGCGAGAGGGCGAACGTCAGCGAGCGCCTTGATCTTGACCGTCACGGCCTTGATCTGTGCATCGCTCATGTTCAAGCTCAGCTGCTCAGCACGCGACTTGATGGCGTTCCAGCCGGTGAGACGGGACGCGAAGTGGACGTAGCGGCTCATGCCGAAGTCTGCAGGGTTGATGATTTCGTATGTGGATGGGTTGTTGAGGATGGCCTTGGCGTGAATACCAGCCTTGTGGGTGAAAGCGCAGAATCCGGTAATAGGGTTGTTGAATGGTACATTGACCTCGACGGCCTCCGCAACCAAATCCTCAATCTCCTTGAGCTTCTCCAGCTTGTATTTGCCCTTGACGTAGTCCGGAGCGGCCACAATCATGCGAGCCATGAGGCCACCAAGTGGGGTGATGCCGTTACGCTCACCGATTCCGATGACGGAGGTGTCGATGTGAGTGGCGCCAGCCTCGAGAGCGCAGTATGCGTTGGCAATGGCGCAGCCGGTGTCGTTGTGGAAGTGGGTCTCGATGTCGCAGCTCACAACGCCGCGGAGAGTCCGTACGAGGTCGTAGACTTGTCTTGGAGTTGCGCAGCTGGTGCTTGTTAGTACGGTGTTCAACTCGGATTGTGGGAGATCATGAGAACTCACCCAACAGTGTCTGCAATACCAACTCGGTTCACGCCAATCTTGTCCACAGCGCTGTAGATGGTGAGAAGATCCACCAAATCACTTCGGAAGGAGTCCTCGGAACTGAATCTGATTTCCTTGCCTTGTGACTTGACGTATTCGATCACCTCAATGGCGGTGTTCTTGATGTAGGTCATATCTTTGCCGTGGCTGTGCTCCATCAAGTGACTGCTCGTGCCAATGACCACATCCACACCGTCCACACCTGTGGCTACAGCCATCTTGGCATCTTCCATATTACATCGTACGTGGGTGAGGGTCTTGGCGCGCAGACCAAGCTTGGCGATGGCCTCGCAATCCTTGCGTGATTGCTCGCTGGCGGCGGGGGAGGTCAATTCAATGTAGTCGACACCAAAGTCGTCAAGAGCGAGAGCAATCTTGATCTTGGTCTCGGTGTCGAAGAAGGCGTTGGCGAATTGCTCGCCTTCACGGAGGGTGGACTCGATGATCTTGAAGCTGCCGACATTGCTCAGGTAGTCCTGAACGGGGGCGTATGGGTTGTTGGTTTGGGGGCGGGAGTTTTGGTTGGTTCTGACTGCTCTGTGGACGGAAATCGTTGGTTAGTCAGGTCTGGTGGTGGAAGCTGGTGTATTTCACTCACCTGTAGTCTGAGTGGTCGCCGTTCGACGCTCCGTTGCCGTTGGTGTGGCCATTGGTGCCATTGGCGTGGCCGTTGGTCTCTTCAGGTACCGGACACATGCTTGCAGTAAGGCCGCAGCCCGAGAGGTGGAGGTGGAAGGTAGGTGTGTTGGTTGTAGTGGTGGTGTGTTGTGATGGCGGTCAAGAAGAGGATTGTCGTCAATGGGTGGTGCGGTGGGGTGGAGGAGGAGGGAGGAAAAGAGGATGAGGTGAGAGAGCAGAGGAGAGTGAAGGGTGAGGGTGATGTTATAGGGTGGAAGGGACAGTCAGGTGAGTCAATTGTCGAGTGAAGAAAAAGGGACAATTAGATCTGGGGTCGGATTGAAAGTGTGTGGTGGTGCGGGTGTTTGCATGCGGTATGCACCTCGATGCGGCAGTAGTCAGCAGCATCATGCCCATTCTGACTGTCTCGTCGCCGAAGCCGGCAAAAATCTGCGTGGGCAAATGGCGGGGTGCTGCACTCATCGCGGAAAATGACGCGCGCGCTCGGAGCGTCGAAACTTTGCTCGCATCTTTTTTTTCTTGTGATTCCCGAGGCACATGATGATGCAAAACTTTGGTTGAAGTACTGTTCCCTACATATTGACAATCAAAATATGGCACAATCTACGCTATCTGGTCTTACCCTATATGCACAGGAGCACTGCCGTTTGGAGCCCGTTGAATCGATCCGAGTGATGTCCTGCTCTCGCCACGAATTGGACACTGTCTTGGCTTCAACGCTCTAGAGCTATCGAATGAAGCACCTGGACTTGGCGGTCTGTACAAGGAACATATTCTAGTCTAGAACCATGTATCATGTCGTTTGCAGTGAACAATCTTTTCCCTGATAAGGACATACACGCAGGTCAAAAGACCTTGCCGTACATTTGCCTACATAGTTATGGATGCAAATGCATGTGATCTGCAACTCGCTGTCGAGTATGGTTGTACAAGTCTCATCCTCCATATACAGCACATGTATCTACTGTATTAGCAGAACAACACCGCAAAGGTTCCACACTATAAATTCATCCATGTCAAAGGGAATGCACGATCCTGTACTTGTGTGAGAGATATAGATAAATGTATCACTCGGGCTTAAATAAGTCGGAGGTCACAGGTCGTGCTTGACGACTTCAACGTGCCTGACAGCTCAGACATAAGAAAACCAGTCCACCCATCACCATCCAAAGTCACTAGCAGACACAGACTATGGCTCCAAACCCCTCGGAACCGCCAGCAGAAGCGTCTCCACCCCGCAAGCGACGCAAAGCAACTCTATACGATGCCGTTGCCGGCCGCGTGGGCTACGAGTCCTTCCTCTCCGCCACATCGAGGAATGAACATCCCAACGCCTCCACGCGCGCGGTGCCCGCCGACGAAGTGCTCTTCCGACGCGCTCACGCCCCGATCCGCTACCAGGAAGCCGACATCTACCACGCCGGCATACGGAATTTGCGACCAGACCAGCCGCTGCCGGACTCGGATCTGCTGAAGGCGGTGCACGCGTACGTGGCGGACTTTTATGCGGCGGTGGAAGCTGGGGAAAGGGAGGACGACAGGACGGGGAAGGGGCGGAGGCAGGTATCATCGTTTCGCAGTCTTGACGAGACGGCGTTGCTGGCGATGGGAGTGTTATTGGAGGAGGCGGCGAGGGGTGCGTTGGGGGAGACGGGGGATTTGGCGTTGGTGGAGGCAGATGATCAGGAAAGTGATGGAGGAGCAAGGTTGTGGATCGACGGGGAGTGGCGGAGAAGTGTGGTGAGAAAGGAAAGGGTCAGATCGGTGGTGAGAGGAGAAATCAAGCGGGAGAGGTCGAGGAGCGTTAGAAGTAGGCGGAAAGGGAGAGAGAGATGAGAGTGATCATGCCTCTCTTTGTTGGAGATGTCACCAGGGCGACGAGCGTCAATGATGACTTAAGATGCTTTCATGGAAGACTGTAATACACCTCGCCCTTCATCATGATCCGCGCAGTCCGGTGCAACAATGCGCTCTCCACCCTACCACCTCGAACAACACATCCGACTTCAATCTTACCACCGGGATGGCCAATGACGACAGAGTCCTTACTCGCACTGGGTGATACGAGCTGGTTCGGGATTGTCCCTGCTAGACCGCACGCCGAGCCCAAGTTCAAGGCAAGCGTTCCCGGAATAGCTTTGTGCGCCTGTTGCATGGACAAAGCACGACACTGGATATCGTAATCTGCATCAGATGCAGGCTGAGACAGAATCAAGATTTTCGGAACGGTTTGGGTCGCAGGATCCATGCCCATAAGCTCAGCTCCTTTCCGCCTGATCGTTTCAAGCCGTGTCATCAAAGCCGTGTCTGCTTGGAGTGCTTCAGGGAGGATCGCCCCATCAATTCCAAGATCTGCAGCTCTGACGAACACTCCTGGGTTGGTGATGTCGACCAGGCTTGCCTCGATGGAGCCACCCGCTTCGTCCGGTATTGGCAGCAAGTCTACAGCATTCCCAGTAGGAAGCGCTTTGCCAGTCTTTGCACCTTCTGGATCCAAGAATGACAGCGTGATTCGTGAGCCTTGACCAGGAACACCGTCGATAGCATAATCTCCAGAGGGATCGAAAGCACCACGGTCATCCACCGCAAACGCAGCGTGAATGATCTTCGAGGTGTTGGTGTTGAAGATCCGCACAGTCTCCTGCTGGTCTTTGCTCCCAGCATCTGCTTGCTCATCACGAGATACCAGTCCTTCGTTCAGCGCCACAGGCCCAACAATCGATGACATGTTTCCACAATTCCCAGCCAGATCTAAGGATCCGTCCTTGACGCCGACCTGCACAAATGTGAAATCTATATCGACGTCCGGCCGCTTCGACGACTCGATCACGCAGACTTTGCTTGTCGACGAGATACCCGATCCCATTCCATTCAGCTGCCTGCCATAGCCATCAGGGGAGCCCATCGCAGAAGCCAGGATCGGTTGCCATTTCTCCATCTCAGTAGGAAGTTGTGATCGAAGTATGACCAGGCCATTGGAAGTACCTCCTCGGACGAATGTGGCGTTGAAACTGCCTCCCTTCATGGTGCTGGGTCTGGACAGGTCTGAACGTCGTGAGCTGTGTGTGAATGTCCTTGCGCACCACGAAAGCGAGGGCGGAGAAGTGACACTTGCCCACCTCGCCTTCTGTGCGAAGCGTTGACAAGTAGGCATGGGCAAGACTTAGTATCTGTAGATCGAGGATCCGACGGAAAACAAGAGACTCTTTGCTTTGTATAGCTCAGCGAGATGGTATCTAGCCCTCATATCCAGGCCGATTATCGGATGAGCAGGTCCGGTGTTCCCATGCCTTACAAAATAGGGTAATGCAGTGTCATCGATCTGAAGTCGGGAATGCGAACATCGCATACAGGTACATGTACATGAAGCCAGTGGAGAACTTATGCATGCGATTCTAGCGCTAAACTCTAACTTCGCGGCGCGTCGTTCCAAGCGCGTCTTCCCATTCGCATCTTCCCATTCGAAGTACTCATGGTGCAGATGCTTGACTCGCTGGAGCGCTTGATAGCTTCCCTAAGACCATATATACCTAGGAACATAAGGCAGACACTTAGGGACAGAGATCAGTTGATCACCGATACCGTGTCAATGGAACCCAGTCGTCACGATGATGGAATATTGCGTTACCTTATCACTGCTATGAGCTGCTTACACACCTTCTTATCTGTGCCTATGGCCTTATACAAAAAGCAGAGTGTTTGCACTGAGGCTGCTCCTTTCCAACCACGACTTTACCCGTCACTATGTCCTCGACATTAATCCACAATGGCTCTACTGCCACCTACGTCGAGTCTCTTACAGACTTCATACCGTTAGAGATATATCCCCCTCCTCAGGCGAGAATAGTGACAAATCACCAGGACGCTGTCGTATCTAATGGAAATACACCTGAGGCGAATGCCTCTGCTACGGCAGTGGCGGCTGAGGACGAGACCTCGTATCCAACGGGATTCACCTTCTGGGCCATCATCATGTGTCAAGTTCTGGTCATCATCTTTGTGAACCTGGATGTCTCCATCGTCGGTACCGCTGTCCCTGCCATAACGAATCACTTCCACACGGTCGCCGATGTAGGTTGGTATTCGGCAGGATACCGCTTGTGCGCCTGCTCGTTCCAATTTATCTTCGGAAAATCATATACGATCTTTCCAGTGCGCAGGGTCTTTCTGATTAGTGTCGCCATCTTCGTCTGCGGCAGTCTATTGAGTACCTTCGCGCCGGCGTCCGCAGCGTTCGCCGTTACAAGAGCGATCTCCGGCGTGGGATATGCCGGGGTCATGCAAGGCTGTTTCACTACGCTGGTGTATGTTGTGCCGTTGCGCAAGCGCTCTGTTCTCACCGGCGTCTTCAATGCTGCCGAAACGGTATCCAGTATGGTGGCGCCTTCGATTGGAGGGGTCATCATCTCGAAGCTTCCCTGGCGTTGGTGCTTCGGTATCAACATTCCAATCGGTGTCGTGACGTTCCTAGTTATTGGTGCTACGCTGAAGGTCGACCGGCAGGTTCCTCCTCGGACGTGGCGGCAGGTCCTGACAGAGTTGAACGTGCTGGGTAATCTCCTGTTCATCCCATCACTCACCTGCCTTTTCCTCGCACTTACATGGGCGGGGACGAAGTACAGCTGGAACAGTGGCAAGTGATCAGTCTGCTTGTCGCTTTCGTTGCGATATTTGCTCTCTACGTTTGGCATGAAAAACGCCACGGCGATGAGGCTACTCTTCCGATGCGTGTCTTGCGAAATAGGAGTATCTTCGCTGGTGCTGTATATCTGTTCTTCAGTAATTCGGCGAGCACCTTCTTGGAGTATTACATGCCGACATACTTCCAGGTTGTCCGCGGATGGTCTCCTCTACGATCTGGCGTGCTAATGTTGCCGGCGCTTTTCGGATACATGATAACTGTGCTTGCTGCCGGTCTCGCTATCAGCGTATTTGGTTACTACGTTCCGTTCATGTACGCCTCGTCAATTCTAATGCCCACCTTTTCCGGGCTGATGACAACCTGGAGCACTACGACCAGTGTCGACAAATTGGTAACCTACTCCTTTTTCATGGGCTTCGCAACAGGGCTCGGGTTCGGCAGTCCACAGACGGCCACGCAGACTGTTCTCCCTACAGCGGACGTATCCCTAGGGATCGCAGTCATCTTATTCGCGCAGAGCTTCGGTCCCGCCCTGACGATGGCGATAGGACAAACGATCTTCAACAGTGCCCTCTATAGTAATTTCAAGCAGTTGGATCCTACCCTGACGCACACTCAAGTGAATAGTCTGGGTCTTTCGGAATTGGTCGGGTTAGTGCCTCCCGCGATGCACGTGCAAGCTCTTGAGAAGATCAACACATCGTTGATGCATACGTGGTATCTAGCTGTGGCGGCGGCTTGTACGACGGTGGTCGGCAGCCTGCTAGTCGAGTGGAGGTCGGTGAAGGAGAAGAAGAAGTAAGGTAGTCACACTTACTCGTAACATTCTACAATCAAGGATTTCTAGAGAGATTTTGTCCGACCATAGGTATACTATTCAACACTCGGTTGCATTGCAAGTCAAATGCTGTCAAGTATATCTAGATTAGCTGTGTCTCTTTTCCTTGGGCAATTTGCAAGTTCGTTTGTTACCTGTAAGTTCGATATACATACAGCTCAAGTAAGAATGGAATGCGTGCAATACTGTAATTCTAGCTCCAAACTCTAAATTCACGGCGCGTAGCCCCAAGCGCGTCTCCCCAATCGAGACATGTACTTTGATGGCTGGAGCCTCTGATACGTATATCTGAGCTACTAGAGTATCACTGGCAGCATGAACTGGCAGGCTATAGAAGATGCAAAAAATGACGATAGTATTGAATATTCTGTCTGTCTTGGTGATGCCCATGACTTCAGGGCCATGTTGCAACGTCATATCAGGATCGAAGGAGTAAGAAGCCTCAAAAGAAAACAGCCACAGAAACCAAGTGTAGCAGATCAGAAGCGAGCGAAAAGGAGAGCACTGGCCTCGGAGGCTTTGACAGCTGTGAAGCCAGAAGAGCATCGTCACTACAGCAATGGCGGCAAGAGCAATGCCGTTTCCCCTTTACAGCCAGTGCCCGGATGTCAGTATACAACACAGTCGCAACAATGGCCTGGGACATCGCAGGCGTATCCACCATACCATCAGGCGGCTCCAATGTACAAGGCACCTCCAATGGTGATCGACCTGACCGCTGATGATGAACCTCCGGAACGACCGCCACTGGCCATGCCATGGACCACAGCGCACCCGTCGCAGGGAGGCCCACTCAACGACCAGGCCCCAGTCAACAACCATGCCCCGTCATGCTCTCGACTCGGGCCAGTCGCACATGTACCATATGCCCAGACGAATGGCCCAGTCTTCCAGGATAACCCCAGAAGCGGTATGCTGTTCGATGTTCGTCATAATGGCCAATACTGCCCGCCGAGCTATGGCCCACCATTGTCGGTACCACAGCATCAAAATTTCCCTATGTTTATCCCGCAAGACGTTGGGGCGAGGAATGAAAGCACAGCGCAGCATTATGATCTTAAGCAGGATGATCCTGTAATGCTTGTCAGCTCGGCGAAATCGTCTGCCGTCCTGCACATGGACCAACCAAAACAGTGTTCTTGTGGGAAAGAAGCTGCGAGCGGAATCGACACCGTCCGATGTGCCGGGGAAGCCTGTGCCCACGAGCACTTCCATAAGGCTTGTGTTGGACTCACTAAACGCAAGGACACGACAGGATGGCGCTGCTACAAATGTCGGTCAAAGGCTTTATCGGTTGTGAACAACAATACCGCACCTTGGCAGACTGCAACGGATAATCACCCACCGACGATGGTATGCCCTATAGCAACAGCTCTGGCGAATATTCCAGAGTACACTCCCATATCTGGTGACCCTGAACCGCCACTCCACGAGGAGCAAGAACGAGTTGTGCGCGCCATAGCTAGTGGACACAACGTTTTCTACACAGGTTCCGCTGGAGTGGGAAAGAGTACTGTGCTTAAAGCATTCGTCAAATCACTCAAGCAACAAGGCAAACACGTCGACATTATTGCACCCTCGGGCATCGCGGCGCTGAACGTGGGTGGTATGACGATCCACGCGTATGCTGGCTGGCATGTCGACGCTTTTAAAGAGGGGCTGCACTCACTGATTAAGAAATCGCAAGGCAAGAATGTCCGCAAACGACTTGGCCAAACGGATGTACTTGTCATCGATGAGATCTCCATGGTAGAGAGAGATGTGTTAGTGCGGCTGGACTCGATCATGAGAACAATCAGGCAGGGATGGGTGCCTGAGAACCCGAGGGAGAAGAAGAGATCTGCACACACCGCTAATGCGCCTTTCGGAGGAGTGCAAATCGTCGTCACTGGCGACTTCTGCCAACTCCCTCCTGTCAAGCCCTTTCGCTTTTGTCTGTACTGTGGTGGAGCCGAGCTTCCAGGCTACGAGTTGAAAGATGGACGAACGCTTACGTGCATTCGGTGTAAGAAGCAGTATGAGGATGAGCAGAAATGGGCATTTTGCAGCGATACCTGGGCTGCGTGCAGATTCCAATACTTTGAGCTCAGACACATCCACCGTCAATCTGACAAGCGATTCATTGACATTCTGCAGAAATGCCGCTTTGGCCACCCATTGTCGTCAGCCGACCAGCAGCTGCTGCTCACTCCCAAGCCTGACCCGGAAGGAGCCGTGAAACTGCTTCCCAGGAGAGCCGAAGTGGACAGCGAGAATCTTAAGAACTATCGTAGTTTAAAGAGCATTGAACGAAAGTTTGACTGTGTCGATTACTTCAGCTGGCGCAACAAGGAGGAGCCTGCCATCAACCAGAAATACAGCCCATTGAAATATCACAATCGCCCCGATGGTCCATTGATGGCTGTCAAGGATCATCGTCTGGAAGAGCAGATCTTGCTCAAAGAGGGGATGCTGGTAATCCTTATCACCAATCTTGACTTCGCGAGCGGGCTCGTGAACGGTAGCCAAGGCAAGATCATCGGCTTTGAGAAGCACGACGACAAGAATGTCTTCGAGCCCAAGCCTCCCGCGTCTCCACCGAGCAGCAAGCGTCGCGGTATCGACGGCTCGTTCGCCCCGAGTGACGGGAGCGAATATGCCGCCATCAAAGAAGCACAAGTCCGAGCGTTCATCGCCCGCACCGCAATTCTGCAGTGGCCGATCGTGCAGTTTCACAACGGCGTCGTCCGACCCATCTACGCCGAATGCCAGCTCGGCGAGCTCGGCAGCGAGAAGCCATACAGCTTGCTCGGCCGCACGCAAATCCCGCTGCTGGCCGCGTGGGCCATCACGGTCCACAAGAGTCAGGGCATGACCCTGAACCGCGTGATCGTCGACTTGTATAACAGTTTCGAGAAGGAGATGGTGTATGTTGCGCTGTCACGAGCACGGAATTTGGAAGGGCTGAAGGTACTCCGCTTGGCGAGGCAGATGGATTCGGGCGTAAACAAGGAAGTGCAAGGTTTCTTGAAGGAGCACGGTATGCTTGGCTGACAACTGTTGGGTGTTCTTCCGCTATCAGGGGGTCTCGTTGGGCTACGGAGGCGTGTGGGGTATTCTTGCACTTTGTTTCCTTGGGATAGTACATCGCGAGCCAAGGTGGCTCTCTCTAGTCGGCGCAGTAAGGGATCGGGAACATTCAGGAATGGACATGGGTCGTAGGAGTAGCATGCGGTCAGATACCGCACGTCAGGATATAGATACAGATATACAGTCACAAGATCTAAATGTACTTCAAAATCGTAATGTTACACTTCCCTTCTCCAACTCACCAATGATCCCCTTGCCCGCCAAGCTCCACTTCTCATTGACCAGGCCGTCAGTAACTGTGCTCCGGAGCATACCACTCTGAGCATAATACTCAATCACACCTCGTGCTTCCTGCTTGCTTAGGCCGTAGAGTCGTTGAGTCTCGACGTTTTGCATCACGGTCTGTACACGCTCGTCCAGCTCGACATAAGGATCCCATTTAGGAACAAGAGTCTGTGCGGTTGATGCGAGCTCAGCTGCGATCTCTTGCAGACGCACCTTGGAATTGCCAGAGAAGGTCACTGCGCTTTCTGAAGATTCACCCGCGCTTTCGGCTTCCAAGGTCTTAAGACCGTAAAGGAATGTGGCGTATGTGCTGTACGCGGGATGACTGACGTGTAAGTCGTGCATTTCCGAAAGGTTGAGATCAGTGAGGCTGATTGCGTCCACTTGGGAAATTTTCTCCGACAGTGCTTTGGACCAAGTAGCGAAGGATTGCGTCAGGCTTTCTGCTGTACAATGTTCGAAAGTTGGCGCTGAGGGGCGGTTCGATCCAGAAGCGGCCGCCATCACCATACCTCCGTTTGGCAAGTTTGTCTTGCCTGTCAGGAGGTTGTTGAAGTCGCGCAAAAGCGTCAGGTCATGAGCATGAATGAGTTGCATGTCAGCATCAAGATATGCTGATGTCCGCATGCCATATTCAAGTCCGTCTAAGCCTACAAATACAGGAGGTCGTCGTTGGCCCTCGCCTTCCACGTTCGAGGGCGACGTAATCTCTTCCCAGAAAGCTTGCCATATCGGATAAGCAAGCTGAGGGTCATTGGCGCCGAGCTCGATGAAGCGGGACAAGGTAATGTTTGACTGAACGGGAATTGGCAGTTTGTGTTGCTTCCTGATCTGCAGCTTGGAAAGGATGTTCATGTTGGCATTCAAGATATTGGATAGCAGGTGAGCAGTGTAATGCGGCTGAACCCAAAGCATCCCGTCCGCTGTCTCAACAGGCTCATATGAGCTTGTAGCGTTCGTCAATTCCCGAGCATCAGGTATGTGTACAACGATCCACCCTTGGGCTTGGGCCATGGCCATCCCCTGCATTACCAACACGCTCTTACCGCTTCCTCGTTCTCCTGTTATCACTCGCCCAATCCCAGCCTTCTTTTGTTGTGCTTCTTGCATGACCTGCGCAAGCTCCAGGGTCTCTTTCCGCACCAGGGTGGCTGGCCGTCTGAACAGATTCCAACCTTGCGTTGGTTTGAATGCCTCCACAGCTCTCAACATGTCCACAGCTGCATCGCCGAAGCCCATCATCTTCCCTTGATACTGTTCGATGTCGCTGATCGTCGCCGGAGAGAAGTTCTCCATACCTGGCACTTCTAAGGCATTGGTATTGCTAAGCACAATTCGTTTTCGCAAAGCCTTTCGCTCTCCCACGGCTGGTGGTCTGGTAGTCGCAGTAATTTTCTTCTTTTTGATAGTCAAGGTCTTTCCCATTTTCTTGGTCGATTTTGCAGCACTGCCTGACTTCTTTGCTGGTTCTTTTGCGAGAAATGCCGTGGTCGAGAAAGAGCGTTGTGCGGCTGTACGAGCTTCCGCTGGACGAAGGGGGAGCGAGAAACATCGTATGCATTTATACGAGGCACCAGAGGAGGCCATGGTGTAGTATAGTTGATGAACTCGCGCCTCAATGAAAAGGTACGAGGTATGCCGAACTTAAAGCTTTCGTTATGCCCATTGAACACACGGGCATGGAGCGTCGACTCCGAGACTAATACGTTGTCACGTGACCGTGGATTTCCATCTTCCTATCTCACCACTGTCTTTCTTGTTCGCTCCCTTCTTGATCGAACCTTGGTTAGTCTCCATGTGCAGCTGGGCGAAGCATCGGCTGCTTGGACGGAGATGGTGACCTCTGCGGATATGCTCTCTCATGCCCCGTACTACCAGACTATAGAGTCACACGTACACCAACCCTAACATACATGCACTGTTCGAGAAGCAATCGAAAGTCAGCCGCTGATAAAAGCTCCAGGCTTCATAGGCCACGACACGCTGTTACGAACAGCGTAGGTGAACATGCTAGATAAGTATACGATTCTTGCATATCATGTCGAAGACAAGACCACCTCGGTGGGACGATATACCTTCAGATAGGGTTTGAGATGAGGCATTCTCATGTCTTCAAAGATAGAAATGCCTGCCTACACCAAAGCAAAGATGTTACAATCTGTGCTGTGGATTATGCCATTTCCCTCACAGTGCTCTCCAGCTCCCATCCCAATCCCATGTATGCAGAATCGGTCATTTGCTTTGGTCACTCACTTTGAACAGAGGTGCTATACACCACAGGCGCTTTCGATGGATGCTGATCGAATCTCGATCGGTCCAATCTCTCATAGCTCGAGAGCAAGCGACCGTGTGTGCAGATCTCGAGGCTGTTAGTGACCAAGGCCAAACGGGAATAAAGACCACAACACTGATAGGGAAGTGAACTCAACCCGACAAGGCGGTGAAGTAACTCAGTATTAGAGTAAAGAATACCAATTTTACAGAAAGGTATACCAAAATTAGTGAAAGGTATACTGAAATTAGAGAAGAATTCATCCTCTAAAGAGGATTATACTGAGGTTAGAAAAAGGTATACTGAGATTAGACAAGAATTCATGAACATCAGAAAACCGTATGTGAAGTTTAGATAAGGGTGTTCACGCGTTCAGATTATTGAACGTATGACCCTCCTCGGACAGACACAGGAGCAGAAAGGCCGATAGCAAGACAGCGATATGACCGGATTCACGAGCACAGTACGGCAGTTATGCGGCAACAGGCGGAAGCGGTCGACAAGATGAGCAGGGGCATTGTGGAAGAACCACCTAAGTAAGTGCGGAGCCCACGGAACTGCCGCCTCCAAATCGCAGCGCTGTCGCCGATGTTGAGTCAATTCTGTGGTCGATTCGACAAAACACTACGAGCTATGCTCAAGCAGCCGTAAGTCCTCTACAGACAGGGTTGACATGGCTACATGGTTGAGCACCCCAGTCCGAAGCTGAAGGCTGTCTTGGCCGAGATTTGGCGAGTCGTCTTCGTCCAAGAGGAACCGCTGATCATCTACTTAATCTAAAGCTCCGACATACGTTGATAAAAGCTGGATTGTCACACCAAGCTCGAGCGGATGCTGAGGATGCTTTCAACTCGGGTGACCTCCAAGTCCTGGTCTTGCTCTGTTCGTGCGGCCGCAATGTCCATCAACCTGCAATACGGTGGCCGCGAGATCGTCATCGTCGACAACGTCAACAACCAGCTCATTTCACAGATTGTTGGTCGCGTTGCCAGTCTTGGACAGACTAGAGAGCAGAACATCGCGATCCTCGCCGTGGATAGACCATTGACTAATATTTGCAGTCCATGAATGCGGCCGAAACTCGCGCGGTCTTGGCCGACTCGAGTCGTTTCCCAGTGGACGATCGCATGAAAGAACGGGCAAAGGACATTTATGCCGACACTATTGAGAGACTCGAGGCAGAAGAAAAGGACTTCTCGATTGATGATCTTGTTGCTCAACTGGTACAAGCGGTCCACATCGACGCCACCATCCGTACCTTGTACGGAGTACGGTCTGATCGCTTCGAGTGGTCCAACATCCTGGACTTAGAAGCAAAGGACATGCTATCCTAAGCACGATTGCTCCTTCTTGTGGGCGGTGGCACCGATGCCGAGAGGATCGTACACAAGATCCGTACTGGGAAATCGGCAGTCTTGAAAGATGATGCAGCAGCAAAGCCGGAGATCATCCCGGTCGATGAGAACACCGCCGATATGCACTTGGCACCTTGGCAGCGGAAGTGAAGGTGAAGCCTGCATTCGACGCGTTGGTCACTGGGCACATTACTACCGAAGAATATGTCGAACTCGAACAACATCAGCGACATTGTCCAATTGTTGTACTTCTTCTGGCTGCGGATACGACATCACTTTCCTGCCACATATAAGTATCCAAAGCAAGATGCATATCTGCAAATTGGTCACGACATGTTCGGAAAATACAAGGGCAACTTCCTCATGGTCCCAGAGGAGAGCGTACTAGAGGTGCTGAGTACGCTAAACCCAAGGAATTTCCTCCGGCGGCGACACATACTGAGGTAAGATCTTTTTAGTCGGCTTTTCTTTCTCAACTAATATGAATGTACGGACTGTACTTGAGCAAGCTTAACGTGATCTCGAATATGAATAGCCTGAATTGGCTAAGAAGAAGTCGGACCTAGACGAAGCCTACCAACACTGGACACATGAACCCCAGTAAGCCACCGCTACGGTGGACCAGGACAAGGCAGTATCTGTCAGAGCCTAGGATAGAATCCCCAAAGATCAAGACCGAAGCTCGTGAGGCAGCGGATGAATTTCCTCCTCGTGATATTGCACTGCGTAACATTCTCACGATCCATCGCATCCTGGGTGACACAATCAGTACGAATGGAAAGTTGATCGAACTGGAAGATGCAATTATTATACATCGCATCCTCTCCAAGCAGATTGGGATGCTCCCATCGACGAGCAAATATTACAGCTCGATCCATGATAAAGGGACAATTTCAATCGCAACGTGTCTTCGTCAATGGATGTACCACGATCAAGCCTGCTGCTGCTACTTGAGTGTGCTCTTCATCCTGTCGATGCAGGTATCACAAGATGATCATGCCTTACAGAGGACGTAGAAGCATACCTAGTAGGGATGGGCACTGGTCGACGATATGATATCAGGGTCAAGGCAGTCAACAGCTTTCCTCGCATTGCGGCGATTCATGTGTGCTCGATCGACAAAATTCGTGACAGGTCCCTCTTTCCCAGCTTCAACGAGCAAACAAGAGACAATAATGGTACGCTAAGACTGTAGCCGCTCTCTGACTGTTTAGTTGTATCTCTGATACATGCATGCAGTCAATGGCGGATGGAACGTCCTCAAGGACCGACAGCGAAGAATACATGGGGATGTGCGTATGGAGCGACAAGGCTGGAATGTACCGACATGGAACCGTACATGATGACGAGAAGTATGAGAGCGATTCGATTTGAGGGTTGGCAGTCTGGTACCATCTCTTTGGTGTGCCTACAATAAGTCCTAGATGGTAAGGCGCTGAACGTTCGACAGACGAGGCTAGGTAAAAACACTTCATTGAACCAGGCACGATGCGGCGCCCAATGCAAAGAAGACTTCTATGGAACCGTGAACTCTGGAGTCGTCCCACAGAGAGGCAGGTATATTCTTCTTGCTCTCGAACTGATTTAATGGATTGGATGCGCGTCCATGCGGTGCTGTTGTCAGCAAGTCGCAAGGAGCGTAGAGTTACGGTTTTCATCATGCTCGCAATTCAGTCCTCGCGAATGCTGACAGATGTGCAATATTCGAAGGCCTGGTGTCCTACAAAGTACTCGTTCGTAAATGACTGCATAGGACCTTTGCAGCCTCGGACATCAAGCGCCGCGTTCTCGATTCTTCACGACCACGAAAGTGCTACATATAAAGCATGGATGACTGTGCATTTCATTTCCATCGGCGTCCGAGACATCCTTCCCTAATGAGTGGATATCAAGCGGAGGATCCGATCGGACATCCGGATATGTGTTTCAGAGATCCTTGCGGTGAAAGCTCAAAATGAAGCTGGCCGTTCTCACGGAACGTTTGGCATACATCGAAGAGCTTGGCATTAGTGGTATCAGTGCAAATCGTCGTTTACCTAAAAGTAAGCGGTGAGGGGTTCATCAATGAATTCTCGTGGCCAGGCCACCGCCAGATCGTAGTGATGTGCAAGAGGCCGAACCGCTGAACCTAGTCAGCATAACTATTGGTATAGAGGCAACCCCGGCCACAGGTTGGCCGCTTCAATGTGCGAGTTCCTGGGGTGCCGGTGCGCCGCAGCAGTAGACCTGCAGAGTACACGCTGGCGACGAGATTCCCGTAAGGACCCGCACGCGAGATCGTGAGGGTCAGGAGGCACGACAGATCTTCACGAGGTATAAACACAATGTCGTGTGCTTCAGATATTTGGCTTTCCAGTTCCGATTTCATCCTTGGATGCGGAGGACGAAGAGGGGGTTGAGTTCCGCTGAGATGTACCACCCAGCTACTGCTTCTCGCATGCTGGTCACAGACCGTAGCGGTAAATGCATCGTCGATGTTGTAACAAGTTCGGGAGAAGAAGGGATGGACGATGTGGCTTGCTCGTTGTCATGTTAGATCTCCGTACCTTGCATGTATGTACGGCATATCGTTGTAGTCAGCGTCTGATACCTCGGAAAGCAGTGGCCGAGGGGCATACGGCGAACAGCTTGGGGGAGCTTCTGCTGACCCCGGAGCTTCCGTGAGGTTGGTGGCAGATGAAGCAGAAGACAGAGACGCCTTTTTTCTTGTCTTCGGTCCATCGAATACATGAGCGTCTTGACACATCTTCCATCTTCTCCGGTACAGCCTACGCACTGTTGTGATTGCTGTTGTTATTTGGTACAGGTAACTATTGCTATCACTGCATGGTGACGGAGCTACAAGCGTTATCTCGCCGTTCCGAACTAAAACCCCACCATCAATGCCATTGAGGATAACAAGCGACATCACCACCACTATTCTCTCCTCCTTTTCTACCCTCCACCTCTCGCCAAAGGCTCAGTGACTCTCCTCTCTTCTCCGAGAAGTCTGCGAGCCATACTCCACGAGGCTCGCCTGCAGAAAGCGTACGAGGCGCTGGATTGACTGCAACAGCAGCGTGTCGGTGAGCTCGCCCTCTGTTTTGCTTATTCTTCTAGCTTCCTACACGTCAGGCTTGGCTGTTACGATATGGTATCGAAGGCCTGTTGGGACTGACAATTACACTTTCAGGACTTTCTCCTCTTTCCCAACCCACTCCACTCCCACAACCACAATCATGGCCGAGACCGAATATGGCAGCCCGGACGAGCATGGCGATACACACTCCACCAAGAATATGGTGCACCAGCGCCTGCGCGCCAACAGCAGCATCATGCAGCTGAAGAAGATCCTGGTCGCCAACCGTGGCGAAATCCCCATTCGTATTTTCCGTACCGCTCACGAGCTTTCGCTGCAGACTGTCGCCGTCTACAGCTACGAGGACCGCTTGGGCATGCACAGACAGAAGGCCGATGAGGCATATATGATCGGTCAACGCGGCCAATACACCCCTGTGGGAGCTTACTTGGCTGGTGACGAGATCATCAAGATCGCCTTGGCTCATGGTGAGTTGGCACCCTTACATAAATAGACAGAAGTAGTGGATTGCGCGATATAGCGCACTTGAGGCAGAAATGATACTGACGAATGTCTGCATAGACGTCCAACTGATCCATCCTGGTTATGGATTTCTCAGCGAGAACTATGAGTTCGCAAAGGCCGTTGAAAAAGCCGGTCTGATCTGGGTTGGCCCTGATCCAGAGACCATCAACGACCTCGGAGACAAGGTCTCAGCCCGAAACCTCGCAGCAAAGGCGAACGTGCCTTGTGTGCCAGGTACACCAGGCCCAGTGGCCAAGTTCGAGGAGGTCAAGGAGTTCACTGACGAGCACGGCTTCCCTATCATCATCAAGGCCGCCTTCGGTGGTGGTGGACGTGGTATGCGTGTAGTCTGGAAGCAGGAAGAGCTCAAAGACTCTTTCGAGCGAGCGACATCTGAGGCCAAGTCTGCTTTCGGTAACGGCACAGTCTTCGTGGAGCGCTTCCTTTACCGCCCTAAGCATATCGAGGTCCAGCTTCTGGGAGACAACCACGGCAACGTCGTGCACTTGTACGAGCGTGACTGCTCAGTGCAGCGACGACACCAGAAGGTCGTAGAGTTGGCGCCCGCAAAGGATCTGCCCCAAGCGACTCGTGACGCCATCTTGAACGACGCTGTCAAGCTCGCCAAATCGGCCAACTACCGCAATGCTGGTACTGCCGAATTCTTAGTCGACCAGGAGAACCGCCACTACTTTATCGAGATCAACCCACGTATTCAAGTCGAGCATACCATCACCGAGGAGATCACCGGAATTGACATCGTTGCCGCACAGATCCAGATCGCTGCTGGCGCTTCGCTGCAGCAGCTTGGTCTGACCCAGGACCGCATTTCCACTCGTGGATTTGCTATTCAGTGCCGTATCACAACCGAAGATCCAGCTGAGCAGTTCAAGCCAGATACTGGCAAGATTGAGGTTTACCGATCTGCTGGTGGAAAGTAAGTGCAACTCGAGGCGACTTGAGATTCGAACGCTGACCAGTTCTAGCGGTGTGAGATTGGATGGTGGAAACGGCTTTGCTGGCGCTGTAATTACTCCTTTCTACGATTCTATGCTGGTAAAGTGCACATGTCATGGTTCGACGTACGAGATCGCTCGCCGAAAGGTCATTCGTGCCTTGGTCGAATTCCGCATCCGTGGCGTCAAGAGCAACATTCCTTTCCTCACATCTCTGCTCACACACCCTACCTTCATCGAGAGCAACTGCTGGACAACCTTCATCGATGACACTCCTGAGCTCTTCTCACTGGTAGGCAGCCAGAATCGTGCACAAAAATTGCTGGCATACCTCGGAGACCTCGCAGTCAATGGAAGTCAGATCAAGGGCCAGATTGGCGAATCGAAATTCAAGGGCGAAGTTATCATGCCTGTCCTACACGACGCAGCAGGCAAAGAAATTGATGTCTCTCAGCCATGCACCAAGGGCTGGAGGAACGTGATCGTAGAGAAAGGACCGGAAGCTTTTGCCAAAGCAGTAAGAGCGAACAAAGGTTGCTTGATCATGGACACCACCTGGCGTGATGCCCATCAATCGCTGCTTGCTACTCGCATGAGGACAGTCGACCTTCTCAACATCGCTAAGGAGACCAGCTATGCTCTCTCCAACGCCTGGGCACTTGAGAACTGGGGTGGCGCGACTTTCGACGTGGCCATGCGCTTCTTGTACGAGGACCCATGGGACCGACTCAGGAAGATGAGGAAGCTGGTGCCCAACATTCCTTTCCAGATGTTGCTGCGTGGCGCCAACGGTGTGGCATACTCCTCGCTGCCGGATAATGCCATCTACCACTTCTGTGCCGAAGCCAAGAAGGCTGGCATGGACATCTTCAGAGTGTTTGACGCGTTGAACGACGTGAACCAGCTTGAGGTTGGTATCAAAGCGGTATTGAAGGCTGGTGGTGTTGCCGAAGGAACTGTCTGTTATTCAGGAGACAGTAAGTTTCGCTTTGGACCTGAGCTATCTGAATGCCCGCTGACACTATCTAGTGATGAACCCGTCGAAGAAGTACAACTTGGAGTACTACTTGAGCGTAGTCGACAAGATCGTGGGAATGGGCGCTCACATTCTCGGCATCAAGGATAGTAAGTTTCTCTTTGGCACACCAATCATGGCCATTCAACTGACTCATACTCCCAGTGGCTGGTGTGCTTAAGCCCAGAGCCGCGACCATCCTTATCGGCACAATCAGGAAGAAGTACCCCGACCTGCCCATCCACGTACACACTCACGACTCTGCTGGAACTGGTGTGGCTAGCATGGTTGCATGCGCCCAGGCAGGTGCCGATGCTGTCGACGCCGCCACAGACAGCTTGTCTGGAATGACCTCGCAGCCAAGCATTGGTGCGCTCGTCGCATCATTGGAGGGTGGCGATCTAGACACCGGTCTCGATGCACACTTGCTGCGTGCAATTGACACCTACTGGGGTAAGTCATCCTAGATTCACAATCATTCCCTTCTTCTGTTCAGTAGCTAACAAGTAAACTTTAGCCCAAGTGAGACTGGTGTACTCGCCTTTTGAGGCTGGCTTGACTGGTCCTGACCCTGAGGTGTACGAGCACGAGATTCCTGGTGGTCAACTCACGAACCTGATCTTCCAGGCTTCCCAGCAGGGTCTTGGTGCCCAATGGGCACAGACCAAGAAGGCTTACGAGCAAGCCAATGACCTGCTCGGCGACATCGTCAAGGTCACTCCTACTTCCAAGGTTGTGGGAGATCTTGCTCAGTTCATGGTCTCCAACAAGCTTTCCTACGACGACACCATCGAGAAGGCAGGCGAGCTGGACTTCCCCTCGTCCGTGCTTGAATTCTTCGAGGGTCTCATGGGTCAACCCTACGGTGGCTTTCCCGAGCCCCTCCGCAGCAAAGCACTGCGCGACAGACGCAAGATGGACAAGCGACCAGGTCTTTACATGGACCCACTCGACTTCGACGCCATCCGCAAGAAGCTGAAGGAGGCTTACGGTGGATGCACCGAAACCGACGTGGCCAGTTACGCCATGTACCCCAAGGTCTTCGAGGACTACAAGAAGTTCGTCGCCAAGTACGGCGATCTTTCCGTCCTTCCCACCAAATACTTCCTGAACAAGCCCGATATTGGTGAGGAGTTCACCGTCGAGTTGGAGAAGGGCAAGATGCTCATCCTCAAGCTTCTCGCCATCGGTCCGCTTAGCGAACAGACCGGAAACCGCGAAGTCTTCTACGAAGTGAATGGCGAGATGCGTCAAGTCACTGTCCTGGACCAACACGCCGCCGTCGAAAACACCAGCCGACCCAAGGCCGATGCCAGCGACAGCACACAAGTCGGTGCCCCCATGTCCGGTGTCGTGGTCGAGATCCGCGTCAAGGATGGCGGTGAGGTGAACAAGGGTGACCCGATCGCCGTGCTCAGTGCCATGAAAATGGAGATGGTGATCTCCGCCCCTCACTCCGGTAAGGTCGGTACCCTCAGCGTCAAGGAGGGCGATTCTGTCGACAGCCAGGACCTCGTGTGCAAGATTGTGAAGTAAATTGTTGATGGATAATGAGACCCGGATGCTTCTGATGTGGTTATATATTGCCCAAGTAGCTGATGAACGATTTCCTTGTGTTGTCAATGTGCAATTGTCCTCACGTCCTAAGGGAAGTGAGTTAGTGATGGGCGCTCTCCCCGCCAGGTCTATATGATTTCCCTCTTTGGTATGACCGCTCGCCTCGATGCTCAGAAGATGTTTGGGATGTATGCTTCTGTTCAAAGCTGGCAAAATCTTCATGTTCGGGTTCTCGGGCGGCTTGAGGAATCAATGTTACATGCCTGACCAAATCGAATGGCCAGTTCCGTCCATGGAACAGGGAGAGGACCACTTTAGCAGGTCAGCTCAAAAGCCGGCAACCATGCACGCATTGTGGGTTCCTGTCAAGAAGGTCACATCCCAACCATTCGATGTGTGATAATTTATCTAGTATAGCGAGGCATTTTCTTGCGAATGAAGCCGCCTGAGGTACATCGCATCAAGAATCCTTCAAGGTTGGACTACTGTGTACATCTCAAGCAGTATCCACGACGTAGAAGTGAACGGTCGTACCGTCAGGACACTGCAAACGAAGTGCCGCAGGGAGACAGCCGTCTCGACTGGAGACCACTGTACTCAGACACGGACACGATGTGACATACACGGTTACCATCGCCGCAGGAGAACCGAACAGCCAACATGCACAGAAAAAGCAGAACTAATCGTTTCAAATTACTCCCGGGAGAACAACCTCTCAGGTCTACCTTGCTACTTTGATTTCGTACTATACAGAACCAATCGAAAGCACGCCCCGCCCACCCCACCGATCGCCTGCTTCATGCCATGCATCGTCTACCAATCCATGCCGCCGGACTAAACGTGAGGAACAGGCTGGAGATTCCTCTAGAACCCTCGGTACCCGGTGGCTTGCGGTTGCATGTACCCGTTCATCTGCATTGGTGGCTGTGCTTGTTGGATCGGGCCTTGGGTGAGCATCAATCGCGACTGGCCGAGGATGGGGCCGGTGTCTTCCTCCTTCTTTTCGGATGCCTCTCGTGCCTTGCGCTCTTCGTTGTCCTTCTTCAAAGTCTCGATGGTTGATGCTTGCTGTGACATGAAGTTGATCATGAATGGCATGGTGAAGTCGGTGAGGCCGTGGCGCCATGAGACTTCCATGACAGTGTGGAGAGGAATGAGGTCGTAGCAGGAGTATAGCATCGCGCCGACGCACTCACGACTGCCGATATCGACGAACTGTAGAAAGTCAGCACTTGATCACTCAGGATGGCCGTTACCAGAACCAAACTTACATAGCGTAGAAGCTCATCCACCACCTCGGACTTTCCAGACATGGCGGCGGTCTCGATGGCGTCCCTGTACAGTTTGTCCTGCTTCGAGAGAGCGATGGATTTGTCCCATCGCTTGTTCTTTCGGTAGATCTCTGCTGCGATTTGGCGGAAAAAGATGAGATCATGCTTCTCCAAACGCTGTGCAAGGACAACTGGCTCGTAATTGTCGAAGTTTTGGGCACTGTCCCGCAATTGCTTGTAGTCCTCCTCCTCGATGAGCAAGTCGTTGATGGCATCGTTGACAGCCCGCTTGTTTTGGGACTGAACATTTAGCAAGAACGGCTTGATCAGCGGGATGTTGTCTGATTTCTCGAACATGCGGACAACACGGCTGACATCAATGCGCGGAGTCAGGACCTGCAGAAGATCCGTGATTAGAGACGGTTGCTCTTGGAGATAGAAGTTCAAGGCGCGGTAGTAGATCTCCAAGTTCGCCACCTTGACAATGGTGTCCTTGAAGCTGTGGTGTTCCCACGCATCAGCACTGCGCTCCATCATGGCAAGTGCCGCATTGTCAAATTCGTCGTAGTGAGCATATAGGAACACAAGTTCTGGCCAGAGGTGTGCACTCTCACACGCTGCGATCGTCTTAGGGATGTTAATTCGTCCCCAAAAGATGCGCAGGTGTTCCATGACGCGCTCGGGATGGTAACGGGAGAGCGCGACGGCGAGGGATGTGAAGACCCCCATGTGAGCTCTTTCAAGCCCAAGACCAGCCTCGAGCAAGGCAATAAGCTCATCGAAGTAGCCGTTGCGCTCGTACTGCTTGACGAGTTCGCCAAGTTCATCTGCGTCAATGATGAGATTGAGACCACAAATCTGTGCCAACCGGAACTCCTTTTTATCCACGCAAGCTTGGTTGACCTGCTTCCAGACCTTGATACTGTTGGCCTTACGTGCGCATTCCACAGCACCCTGGAAGTCGTTGAGGTGGACCAACGTGGTGGCAAGTTTAGCCCATTGGGATATGGACGTGAAGAAAATCTTGGCTGCCTCGTGATGACCTTCAGCGTATGCCTTGTCACCGGACTCCTCAATGTTGGCAACATTGGTACCACGGAGGAATTCTTCCAACTCTGGCAGCTGGTCGGTCCGAGCGAAGGAGAAGGCAAGAGCGGTATCAATGGCGGGTTCGCGGAGAGTCTTGCGGGCCATCCGCAGATACTTGATCAGATCATCATCCTTGCCAGCGTGTGTGGCAATCTCAATGACTTCCAGATGGTTGGACGCATCTTGAGCACGGATGTACGACTCGATGGAGTCGGTGACTCGCAGACCATCAAGCTGGGCTTTGGCGACCTTGCTCCAGACCTCGGGTGTGTCAATCTCCTCTGCATATGACTGTGCTCGATCTATGCTGATGATGTGGCTGACAAGGACGTCTGTGGCCTCGCCGTGACTCTTGGCCTTCTTGTAGATCAAGAATGCCTCCTCGTACATCCCCACTTCGATACATTGTTGAGCGATGTCGTCCGGACTGTAGTTCTCCAATTGCTGAATGTAGCCTGCGACACGACCGCGGTCAGACTTGGCAGCAGTAAGCATGAGCAGGTTCTGGAGGTTCGCATTGTCGCTGAAGGTAGAAGGCTCGAGGATAATCTTCTCCAATAGCTCGATCAACTCGACAGGCAGATCCGCGTCAATGAAAGCCTTGACGGCAATCGACACTTGCTCGGGCTCTTGTGACTCAGGCACGGCGGTGGAGATCACCTGGTCGACAAGTGATCTTCTGTGGATGTTGTTCTCCGAGAGCACGTACTGCCAGATCTCGGAGTCGCCGCGTTCAAGCAGGTATCTTGCTTGTGCTTTGTACATTGCATTGTCGTTTGTGATGGAGATGAGCTCCAAGTCGTTCTGTCCTTTTCTGTACGCAATGTAGGCGAGGTTGGGATCGCGCTTCTCGCAGTATTTACCGACGGTGAGTGTATCATAGAGGTCGTTCTCCTTCAAGAACTTCTCCGGGTTGTTGTTCGAGTCAATGTAGATCTTGGCGAGTGCGTTGTACACCGCGGGTTGCTGGTTGCCAGCAGCCAGAGTGTTCTCCAAGAATGGTAGCAAAAGCTTGAGCCTGTTGCGGGTTTCCACTTCAGACACGAGCTCATCAATCGGGATGCTCGATGGCTCGACAGAACCGAGGAGACCCTTGATGATGCTCTCATCACAATCGACATCGAGAAGACCTCCGATCACGGCAGGAGTCCGCGCGGGATTGACACGCTGAACATATACCTCGATAGACTTGAACTGCTGGTTCTTGTAGAGGAAAAGCACCAAATCGTGGATGAAGTTGAAACGGTCGCACACAATGATCAGTGGCAGTTGCTCCGTCAGCCTCTGCTCCTTCAAGAAGTTCTTCACCTTCTCTGGGTCATATGCATTGCTCTCGCGACAGATACGCTCGACTTCCTGGAGCTGACCCATCTTGGTGGCAGCTTCGATGTACTTGAAGGTCACATCCTTGTCCTCACTGATGTTGACGATACCGCCGAGGTAGAAGTAGAGACCTTCGGCTGTTCTGTACTTCTCAAGCAAATCGATAATTCTGGTTGGGCCGAACAGATCTGAGTACTTCTTTGCAATATCGATGACAGCTTGAAGATTCAGGCGGATGTTTACCTTCAACATCTCGTCCAAGCACTCCATTGCAAGATCGACGGTCAAGCGGCCGAAGTAGTTGATCAGGAATTCTGGCGGGATCTTGTCTGTCTGGACAATGCAACGCTTGATAGAAGCGGGATCCTCGTAGTGCTCAAGTGCGCGGGTGAGAAGTCCAGCATTCTCACACAGCTGAGCGATCCGAGGACGGTCGTAGTGTGTAAACATCTCATTACCAAGGATCGCATCTGCTACTTGTGGCGCGTTCAAAAGGTTCATCTCGAGCAGTCTGGTCTGCAAGTCACCTTGCTCAGGGCTGTTTGCTGCAAGCACATCCAACAAGAAAGCGGTGGCTTGTTGCACCATGTTCTGTGACTGGAAAACATCGAGTGTCCTTGGGATGTCGATGAGGTTAACATCTTCTTTGGCAAGAGCAGTGGCGAACTCGGCTCCTTTCTCTGGGTTGATGCGCACAACGTGCTGGATCAGCGAGTTGTAGTCAGGAGTGTACCCAGCACTACGGCTGTATGCCAGGATTTGGTCAAAGTTGCCAGACTCAGCCATTGCAGCAATGACTTTCTGGGAGGCTCCGGCTTCCTGGTAGATGGCTTGTGCAAGAGCTAGGTCGTGCATGCGGACAAGATCACCCAGTTGCTCGGAGCAGCCAAGCTTGCCCTCCTTCATCCACTTCTCCAGCAGATGCTTGCGGTTTTGTGACAGGACAGGACGTGCCAGCTCGAGTGTCTCATGCTGGTTCAACTTGCCCTTGTCAAGCAGCATACCGAAATACTGGAGGATGACTGATAATTGTCCTTGCTGTTGAGGCACCGCCTTAAACCTCTCGATCGTCTGAGGTGTTCGCAGGAAGCCCTGGGGCGAGTTCGCTGCGGTTTTGGCAGCTTCTTGATAGTTGCCCGAGTTCAGCAATTGGTCGAACCGCTGCTGGTATAGTTGATCGGCACCAGGTAGCCCAGCTCTTGACGCAAGCTTGTAAGCTAGCTCTGCATTTTCAGGACTCCGTAGCAGGTATGGGA
Source organism: Microcyclospora tardicrescens (assembly GCA_003012245.1). Lineage (NCBI taxonomy): Eukaryota > Fungi > Ascomycota > Dothideomycetes > Capnodiales > Microcyclospora > Microcyclospora tardicrescens. The sequence goes on from PXOE01000047.1 coordinate 106,133, forward strand.
TGACAGTGTTCTCATCGACACTGACGGCCAAAACTTGACCCTTGCGGTTCACCCCGACAATGCCGGAACCATCCTCGTCGCCAGCTGTAGTAAATATGGTGTCGCTGGAAATTCGGTTCATGAAGATTGTCGCACCCGATTCAAGATCGTAAAGGTGGATGAAGCCGTACTTGGTGACCAAGTAGATGACCTTGTACTTCCGCGATACTTGCATGGCTACCGGGAAATCGTTGGTGGCTTCTGCTGGAAAGTAGATATCAACAGCTTTCTTGGTGAACTGCGGGTTTGGTGCAGTGTGGTCCACCTCAACAATGTGGAGCTTCGCACCGGTTGCTGTGCGGTTCGCAAAAGTGAAGAGCTTCGTGTCTGCCGGGGCGTCGTCTAGGCGCAATGTGCCGAATGCAGCCGCGTGTCCCTCGATGGCCTGACTAATGCCACGATCACGCGAGTAAAGCTGCATGTTGCCCACAACGCGACCTGCCTGCTGTGTAATGCCCACAACCACCATCCATTTCTCATCATCACTGACGCGGTAATTGATGATTTGGCAGCCTGCTAGATTTTGGTTGCGGTCAAAGACCTTCGCGGGCGCGACTTGTGAGGCGTCGAAGATGTTCCAGTGGTAGACGCTGCTGTCGGTAACGAGACCTAGGGTGCTCTCGTTGAACCATTTCCAGAACACAACATCCTCGTTCATTGTCGTGCTCTTAATCTTGGACTTTTGCGCCAGGTCAAAGATCTGTAGCGTCTTTCCACCAGCCTTCAACGCGATGATCTCTTTGTTGTAGTGCATGATAGCACTATCGGCCTTGATGGGCCGGCGCATGACACTGTTGCCATTCTTGAGGTTGATGATCAACACCTCTGGTTGCGCGTTCTCGTCGGCTTTTTGTCGAACACAGACGAAGGAGTCGGATTCGAGCGTGCACGTGTTGAAACCTATGGAGGCAGGCTAGAAGGCAAGAGTCAGTTGAATGGCTTCCGGGCGTATTTTGGAATATTACTACCACATACCAGAATGCCGACCGCCGTAAGCTGCAATAGCTCAGTAAACTTGATCGGAAGTGACCCCATGATGAAGGATATGTCGCTGACGGGTCGTTGTCCGCATCCAGAGGCCGGAAACGAGCGCGACTGTCCTGTTCCTGGGTATTATGTGGCAGTTTCCCTCAGGCAGCCAATGCGCCTCGCAATGAAACCCTGAAAGCGTCGTGATACGGTCAATGCCCGTCAAGGAAGCAGTTTGGAGGACCAAAGGAGTGGCGGAGGGTCGTGACAGCGTGTCGAGGTGTGGTGGAGATGGTGGAGGTCTTAAGGAGAATGGAAGATGTGGTGGTGGTTTCGCGGATCCAGGTGGCAGCAGCTGTGTTGGAACAACGACGCAACACGGAGAAGCCGCGTGGTCCGTGCGCGGACAAGTATACATTTGTTCACGCTCGGCGGAACGCCATTCATTACATGTAGCAAACACATATCGGTTGCATGACTGCGTAGAGAAATTCATCATATCTACTTAAGGTGATGAATCCTCTAAGGCAAATCTCTCATCACACGTTCTGCATTGGTTCATGTTGGGTATTTCATGCTATCATCCAATCTTAATGCCGCCAAATCCGTACGGCCTTGTCCTGACCTCCGCTACCCACCCGGTCTCCATCTGGCGCCCAATCCACAGCAAATACCTCGTCTTGATGCCCTGGCAAGTTCTCTGCCAATTTCCCAGTCTTGACATCCCATGCTTTCAGCGTAGTGTCTTTCGAAGCGCTGACCAATAGCCGGCTGTCTGGAGAGAAAGCACATTGATACACTGGACCGACGTGACCTCGTAGTGTATTTAAGAACTTGCCGTCTTTCGCGTTCCACAATTTGATGTGATTGTCAAATCCTGCAGATGCGATCAAGGCGCCATCCGCGGAGAAAGTAACGTGGTTCACTTGCTTTTGGTGCCCGATCATGCGTTGAAGTGGTTTGGTGGACTTTGACGGTTCCCAGAGATACATCGTACAATCATCACTAGCAGTGACCAGTCGCTCAATGCCACCGGCTCCAGCTGTAGCTGCATCATAACGAGCTTTGGCTTTCTTGCGTTTGGCTTCCACTGTTTCTGGCACGTCTTTCTTTCCCTGGTGATCAAAGTAACCCGTACGTAGCACCGAATCTGTGGATAGTGCGAGATGATTGACCCAATGTGCATGAGCATTCAACGTGTGGATCAAGGTCCCTTTCGCGGCATCCCAAACTTTCACACTGCGGTCATGCGAGGCTGAATATATTTGCCCTGCTCCTCCCCACTTTACACACGACACACATCCTTTATGCCCGGTCAGCGCCATATCGGTATGTCTGCTTACAGCATCCCAAATTCTGATTGTGTAGTCTTTTGACGCGGAAGCAAATCGTGGTCTGCCAGGCTCTCGCATGTGATATGGCTCCCATGACAAGCTCGTTATCCACTTGGTGTGTCCTTTCAGGGGGCCTCCCAGTGGCTCACCCTTTTCTGATCCCCATAACCGCACTGTATTGTCCATGCTGCCTGTCGCAAGCATGCCATCATCGGGTGACCAAGCCACGGCCAGCACCCACCCGGTATGTCCTTTCAGCGTATGTTTCGGAGTGCCGGTTTCACAATCCCATATTCGCGCCGTCTTGTCTCCACTGCCCGTCGCAAGCCTGGAAGAGCTCGCGGGCGAGAAAGCCGCCGTCAAGATGGACTCTCCGTGGCCTGTGATACTGGCTGAACATCTTGTGATTGCCTTGACCTTGAAAACTGCCTCTGCTCTACACGGAATGTCCAGTTGCAATTCTGTCGTCGTGGTCCCATCCACATATGCCTTGATGATCTGCTCTTGATTGAAGTCTCCTCCGCTGTCACCAAGAGGATTGTAGAAGCGGTATGGTAGCCGATCGCCGGGGTCAGTCTTTCCCAATAGGCTGTTAAGGAGCAGAGACAGATTCTTGGGTGTCAAATCGGCAAGGGACACAGAAACGACAGGACCTTGGGCAGCTCCGGTATCTGCATCGCGAAATTGAATGCGTTGCAGTCCTTCAGGGATTCTTGGTGGAGAGACCTGTTCACGAGCGCGAGCTGCCGCTGCAGTCTTGAGTCGTTTCGATGGGGGTGGCAGAACTGTGGCCATGATTGTGCGGGGAATGTGTTTACCACCGCTAAATCATGTACAAGGCATGCAGCTCATATAATATTTCTTCATGTGCTCATGGAATTATTTCGACGCGAGTCATGCTAAGCGCGGAATGCTCCCGTTCAAACAGATTTAGACCTGCCATTCGCGCAGAAGTTCTGGATCGTGCAGTGTACGTGTAAGTACCATATAACCCGTTTGGAATGCCAACCTGTCAACGCTGAAAAGCTATGTCACCAGATTTCACTGATATTGTTATTTAGTGAGCCCATGTATTTCGGACGCCACTCTATTGAGGCATAGGTGCATGTGAACTGATCGCGGGAATGACGTATCAGCTGTCAAAAGTCGCCTATACCTGCAATCTGCTCAGCGTACATGTACACTTCAACCATTGGGCATACATACAAATCACACGGTAGTAATGACATTAGCAAGACTCTCAGGATGCCCTAGCATTGGCTCGTTACGTGTATCTCCTTGGAGAGTCTTATGCCAGTGAACAATCACGCCTTGTGATTTTATCTTCGTACCTGGCCATGCCCGCGGCCGACTAGAGACGGGAGGGGCAGAAAAACATGGCGAGGCTACCGACGGTAACGGGTGAGCCGCACGCACGTCAAAGGCCGCACTAACATCTCCAGATCAGCGATCAGCGATCGTCACCGTCACAGCAGCGTTACTAGGATGGAAGCTAATAAAGAAGAAATGAATACCAAGACAACATACAGCAGAATATGGCTGGACAGGCTGGAGGCCATTGATCGTGTAGAGCTAGCTGAATGAAAATTATACTTATGCGGACGGCAGAGTTCGGTAGATGACAGTAGTATCAAACTACTACCGCATTCGAGCTATCATTGTTTCTTCCGTCTCTTCTCCAGATACCGAATCTCACCGCGACCATCCTCCTCCTCCGCACTCACCATTCACGCTCTCCTACTCCTCCACCACCTCCTCAGACCTCCTACTCTCATCCGTGTGCCTGCCATTGACCAGTGGAGGCAGCTGCTACGAGCCACGGCATCGAGACTGCAACCACCCCACCGTCCTGCTTCGCGCCTTTGCTCTCACCCTTCGATCTTGGGTACACCTCCTCCACAACATATACTTACACCATATCCGACGTCCCTCCTCCTCAGCCTTACGATATAATCTTCCCACGAGCTCCGATCATCTCTACACCAGCAGTTCATACGCCAGTCGCTTTAGTCAACTCGTTTCACCGCTTCGCTAGATCAGCATTGGGTCGAACTTCGACAGTCAGAATTCGGCCAACCACGTTTGGTAGGCAAGAGCTTGGTCACTGGATTGATTGTGCGTACACTTTACTTGACATAGACTATGAGCTTGCGGTTCAAAGACAGCTAATGGTATCATGGATCAGGACTTGCTCAATCTCAGCAGCATACCCAATGGCTCCTACCCAGGTGCATGATCACACCGTCCATCTCCTGCCTCTCAAAGACGATGGATCTCCCGACCTGCCCGGCGACCAGCCATACATCTATCTGCCTCCTCCTACCATCCCCGCCTACACCATCCGCTTTGAGATCGATGGCACCAGCTCCATCTGCAGGCAGGGAAGTCTTTGGGTGAACATTCCTGCCAAGGGCGAACACTTTGATCGCAAGACATACCGAGAATACAAGTGAGTACAACTCGGTATTCAGATGGTGCCTATATAGTCAATGTGTGGCAGCAGGCTGATCTTTCTTCTTCAGGCTGAAGCCAAGCTTCAACGAGGTTCTTAAGATCGATGTCCCCGTCCACACAGCTGGCGCCTTCTCCTTCTACTGCTCCTACACTCCTCTACCGCCCTTCTCTACCGCCAAGACCGATACCCCGAAGCCGATCAAGACCCCAGAATACTTCATCGATGTCTCCCCGAGCTTGCACGTCCAGAAGCAGCGTGTACCGCTCGATGCGATCTCGATCATTTCCGTGCTATCCAAGTTCATGGGCAAATACCCACATGACTGGGATCAACATCTCCATGGCATCAGCGAGCGAGGATACAACATGGTGCACTTCACCCCGCTTATGATACGCGGTGACAGTAATTCACCATATTCGATCTACGACCAACATACGTTCGACAAGACCGTCTTTCCCAATGGCGAGCAGGACGTCCAAGAGATGACAGCGAAGATGGAGAACGAGTACGGCCTTTTGGGCCTCACGGACGTTGTCTGGAACCATACCGCCAACAACAGCAAATGGCTAGAAGAGCATCCCGAGTGTGGCTACAACATCGAAACGGCCCCTCACCTCAGACCTGCCTATGAATTAGACAGCGCCTTCCTCAAGTTCTCGTCTAATCTGGCCACTCTCGGTCTTCCCACCCACCTCAGCTGCGTTGAAGACCTGCTTCGCATCATGGAAGCAGCCAAGGTCCACGTTCTAGGCGCTACCAAACTCTGGGAATTCTACGTCTGTGATGTTGAGCAGAGCACGCAAGCTGCAGTAGCTGCCTGGATGGAGAACGATGTTGACATGAGCGGATCCGTACCGGATGACGTTGCATCTTGGTCGCTCAAGCAAAAGGCTGACTGGTTGCGAGAGAATGCCTGCCCGGGCAAAGATCGCATGGGTGAACGCTTCCGACGTAATCCTGTGCCACAGAAGACTGCTGTCCTTCTTGCAAAACTATTCGGCAAGTTCAACAAGAGGGGCAGTGGAGCTGGTGATGAGCGGATCGCATATGGCACGGCGCATGCGTTCATGAATGAACTCAACCTGGAGTGGTACCGCGAATATGACACCGATGTTGCTGCGATCATGGAGCAGGTCTTCAACCGAACGAAGTATGTACGCCTTGATGAGCATGGACCCAAGACTGGCGACATCACCATCCAAAATCCCCTAATCGAGTCATACTTCACGCGTCTTCCATCGAACGAAACCACCCAGCAACACAACCCGGATGCATTGGCACTTGCGAACAATGGTTGGGTGTGGGCCGCCGATGTGATGAAGGACAATGCCGGGCCTAGTTCGAAGGTCTATCTTCGACGCGAGCTTATCGTCTGGGGCGACTGCGTTAAGCTTCGCTACGGTACTGGTCCCAATGACAGCCCATTTCTCTGGAAGTACATGACCGAGTACACCCAGCTGATGGCAAAACATTTCCACGGCTTCCGGATAGACAACTGCCATTCGACCCCACTTCATGTTGCCGAGCACATGCTTGATGCTGCTCGATGCGTACAGCCAAATCTCGTCATCGCAGCCGAGCTGTTCTCTGGCGATGAGAAGATGGATTTCCTCTACTGCCAAAAGCTTGGTATCAGCTTCTTGATTCGCGAGGCAATGCAATGTTGGTCGACCGCCGAGGTGTCCAAGCTGGTTCATGTCAACTGCGGCCGTCCGATTGGAAGCTTCGAAGTTGACGACATTTCTGGACTCGACAACAGGCCAATCACAAATGGTGCCACCAACGGATCTCCTCGTGGCAAGGAGATCATCCACAAGATCATTCCATCCAAGATTCACGCTTTGTTGATGGATTGCACCCATGACAATGAATTGCCCGTCCAGCGCCGTGACGGCCGCGACACCCTGCCAAACTCCGCGCTGGTCGCCATGTGCGCATCGGCTGCTGGCTCTGTCTTCGGATATGACGAGCTGTACCCCGAGCTGATTGAGTTGGTTCATGAGAAAAGACAATACAGCTCTCCTTACAGTCAGCTCAAGCTAAGTGAGTCCATGCGCGTGGGTCCGAGTGAGGGTATCGGTGGTGTCAAGCGTTTGATGAATCAGCTTCACACCATAATGGCCATGGACCATTATGATGAGAGCTTCGTGCATCACGATGGAGAGTACATCACCGTCCACCGCATGCATCCCAAGTCTCGACGTGGCTACTACCTCATTGCTCATACAGCTTTCCCAGGCTACGGTAACGGTAATGGTGGTATCGGAAAACAACGCCTCGCGGGTACGAAAGCCAAGTTCCTTGGAGCCTGGAAGCTGGAGTGCGATCAGAGCTCGGAGGCGAAGCAAGCCGCTATCCACGACAAGGACTTGAGGGGTATTCCTAGCAGGACCAAGGACATTCGAGGTGTGCAATGCGACTCGCAAGGAGATGATACTGTCATCACTGTACCCGACGTTTTCCCACCTGGGTCCGTCGCTATCTTCGAAACATGGATTCCTGGATGTGAGCATGGCGAAGGTCTTGACAAGTTTGTCAACTCTGCGGCTCGCGAAGCATTCCAGCACCTTAGTCTTGTCGACCTCAATGCCGTTCTGTACCGTGCTGATGCAGAAGAGAGGGCCTCATCGGGCGGATCCGATGGTGTTTACACTATCCCCAACCATGGTCCACTCGTTTATGCTGGCTTGCAGGGCTGGTGGTCGGTACTCAGGGATGTCATCGAACGCAACGACTTGGGCCATCCAATATGCAACCATTTGCGCGACGGTCCTTGGCCGATGGATTTCATCGTCAACCGCTTGGATAAGCTCGCTCAGCGCGACATTTACGGAGACCTTTCGGTGGTTGCAAATTGGTTCCGCGAACGATTCGATGCCATCCGCAAGGTACCCAGCTTTCTCCTTCCACGATATTTCGCCATGATCATTCGTGTCGCGCACAAAGCCGCCATCGAACGTGGTGTCGAGCAGATGTCACCAACCATCCAACACGGTCAACATTTCCTCAAGAAGCTGGCGATAGTGTCATGCCAGATGCAAGGTTATATGGAGAATGCATCCCTGTGGCCCACCAAGCTCGTGCCTTCGCTTGCCGCTGGTCTACCTCACTTTGCTCAGGATTGGGCTCGTTGCTGGGGCCGTGACACCATGATTGCCATGCGTGGCCTGCTAATCACGACGGGACGATACGATGATGCCAGAGAACATCTTCTATGCTTCGCGAGCTTGGTGAAGCATGGTATGATACCAAACTTGCTCGGATCTGGAAAGCTTCCGCGTTACAACAGCAGAGATTCCGTTTGGTTCTTCCTGCAAAATATCCAAGATTACGTCACATTGGTTCCGAATGGCAGTGCTATCCTCAAGGAACAAGTCAAACGCCGCTTCCTGCCATACAAAGACGATTGGTTCCCATTCGATGATGCCCGCGCGTACTGTGAGTCAAGTACTGTTGAGGATGTCATCCACGAGTGCTTGCAAAGACATGCCACTGGTCTCCATTTCCGCGAGTACAACGCTGGGCCAAGCCTTGACAGTCAGATGAAGTCGGAAGGGTTCAACATTGATGTCGATGTTGACTGGAAGACTGGTATTATCTTCGGCGGTAACGAGCACAATTGTGGTACCTGGATGGACAAGATGGGCGAGTCCACCAAGGCTGGCAACAAGGGTGAGCCAGGCACTTCACGTGATGGTGCACCAGTGGAGATAACTGGTCTGCTGTTCAGCACTCTCAAGTGGGTCACTGAGTTGCAGTCCAAGGGTCTTTTCTCTCACGAAGGCGTGAAGACCAAGGATGGCACCCAGGTCAGCTATACCGAATGGGCCACGAAGCTTCGCACCAGCTTCGAGCACGCTTACTATGTTCCAACCGATCCCTCTGAGTTTGGCAAATACGATGTCAACCCATCCATCGTCAACCGCAAGGGTATCTACAAGGACGTCTACCGAGGCCGCAAGGAGTACCGTGACTACCAGCTCCGTCCCAACTTCGCTATCGCCATGGCCGTAGCACCTGATCTCTTTGACCCTGTCCATGCACTTGGTGCACTAGAGATCGCTGACAAAGTCCTGCGTGGTCCCACTGGTATGGCCACCCTCGACCCGGCCGACCTCGAATACCATCCGGACTACATCAATTCGGACGACAGCGACAACTACCAGACCGCCAAAGGCCGCAACTACCACCAGGGTCCCGAATGGCTGTGGCCCACCGGCTTTTTCCTGCGCGCTCTCCTCAAGTTCGATCTCATGCGCCGCCAGACCAAGGAGGAGAAGGTCGAGGCCTTCCAGCAGGTCACCCAGCGTCTGCACGGCTGCATGAAGCACCTGCACGAGAACCCGTGGGCCGGCCTTACGGAGCTGACGAACCGCAACGGCAGCTTCTGTGCTGATTCGGTAAGTGGTTTCCACGTCGCCATCCCCTCTTATGTTGTGCTGCAGATATGCTGACATTTTCTCTCTCCCCAGTGCCCCACCCAAGCGTGGTCCGCAGGGTGCATAATAGACCTCTACGACGACGCGACCAAGGCCAGCGCTGAGCTCTTGTGAGCTTCTACGTTCTGAAGATCCGCATGTTGCCGCCGACCGCCATGGAACCATTTTCGCCACGACTGTTGTTATGACGCTGTTTTACGAATTCATGATCGCTACGCGGAGTAAGCCACCGCGAAAAAGCAATACTTTGTGTCTGTGGTCTTTCTTGAAGACATGGACATTACTTGCACGCATGAGCATTGTCGGGTGTCTTAGTGATTGCCTGCCTAATTTCGCACATCCATCTCTTACACGCAAGCCTAGACCTAGAAGCCTAGGTGTTTAGATTACTTTACATGTACATACTTTTGCACGTACCTAGATCACTTCACTTCACTTCACCCCATGTCAATCTACCTCGTCCCATGACCGTGATTTTTTCAAGTCTACCGGGCATATGTGTCGTGGTGTCATGTCATGTCATATTGCTAGACAACATATCAGGTTTGTGGAATGGGTCATTCGTTGATTGAGGTCAAGATACCTGTACATCCATTTCATGTACCGAGCTGGTTTGCAATATGCTATGATACATGTCCCTATGCCACGCTATCGCGCATTGCACACATGATACGTAGCGAAGCTAAGAGGACCTTATGTAACTTGGGTCTGCACAACCTGCCACGCTATCCGGCTTTTTCGCTCAAGCGCACCGTGATCCGTGAACGTAAGCGTGAGCGCGTACCGAGATCAGTCCTTCCTTCCCACGACTGCTTATTAAGAGAGCACAAACTAACATTCAACCCCCTCACTCCTCCGGCGAACTAGCCCGCATCGTCTCGTCGGGATATCTACTCCCGCCTTCGAGCAGCACCTCGTCGCCACGGCCGCCCATCTCGATGAACTCCTGCGGCAGCCGGCCGTCGGCGGGCTTGGGCTGCGCGATAGGCATGGCGGTCGACTCGACGGTGCCTTGGACTTTGGGGTCCAGCTTGCCGTTGGCCTTGACCTCGTTCTTGTGGAAGATCTTGACGCTGTCGCCGTTGTCCTGCGTCTGCATCTGGGTGACTTCGATGTCGTTGATGGAGGAGAGGAGGGTGCGTTCGCGCACGGGCTTGCGGCGGGAGAAGTCGAGGCCTGCGAGTCGGCCGGTCAAGCCGTCGGTGCTATCATTCGGGTTGAGCGTCTTCTGCGTGGTCCAGGGGTGCTCCAGGCATTCGTCGATGGTGTACCGTTGGTCGACGTCGACGGTCAGCATGTGGTCGATCAGGTCGAGCGCGGCGTCCCCGACGCTGTCCCAGTATGGTGATGGATAATCGAAGCGCGCCATCTTGATCTGCTGGCTGAGCGTGTATGGATTCTCGGCAGAGTAGAGCTCGTCAGAGAAGGGCGGGAAGCCGCACAGACAGATGTAGAGGACTACTCCGAGACTCCAGACATCGACTGCGCGTGTGTAGCGGCGGTGGTTGGACTGCTCCAGGATTTCAGGCGCAACATATGATGGTGTACCACATAGGGTAGTGGTGAATGACTCCTCGCCGATGATCTTAGCCAGACCAAAGTCTGCAAGCTTTACGCTGAGGTCTTTGTCTAGCAGTAATATGTTCTCGGGCTTGATGTCACGATGTACAATATTTCGTTCGTGCTGAGCTTTTGTTAGCACTGCCACGGGTTTCTTCGATCTCGATGAATTTGCTTACCAAGTACTTCACGCCTTGGAACAGTTGAATAAAGACTTTTCGGGTCTCGTCCTCAGACAGCTTCTGCTTCATCACAATCCAGTTGAATAGCTCGCCCTCAGCAGCCAGCTCCAGTACCAAGTACACGCCATCTGCTTCGTCGAATGTGTCTTTGAGGCACAGCATGTTGGGATGGCTGACACCCATCAGAACCGCAATCTCCTGCTGCAAGCCGTCCATTTTGCTTCTCTCTCCAGGCCCACTCCTTTTCTCGAACTTCTTGACCGCGAATCGAAGCCCACTGCTCTTCTCAGTAGCCAGGTATACGGTCGCAAAGTGTCCCTTTCCCAGTTGGCCCTGTATACTGTACTGCTGTCTGAAGCCATTGCTGTCGCGATTGCGTGGGTACCGAAAGATGAAGCGAGCCTGGTCCAGGATCGAAATCTCATCTCCATCGTGGAGTTCACGTCTCTTGTTTCGGCCTACCATACCGTCGTTGACATATGTTCCGTTGCCACTTAGATCTTCCAACACAGCGATAGAGTCGCCGTTCTTGTTCTCTGGGAAAAAGAGGCAATGCCGATTGCTGACCGTGGGCACATCGATCACTTGGTCACACTCCGGATGTCTGCCCACCAAGTATCCACCACCGGGTGATCCCATGATGACTTTCTTGAACTCATATGTCTCCTCCTTCTTCTCCCAATGCTTCTTGCTCACTTTCTGCCGCCCATTAGGCTTTCCCGTTTCTGCAGGCGACACGGGACATGCTGCGCGCTTACGAAGGACCAAAGGTTCAGAGAAGCCACTGATCGGTACTAAATAGCCCCAAACACCTTCACCCTCCTCGTCTTCTACTTCATATGAGATCGGAGGAGGCGGGAGAAACTGCGAAAAGGGCTGGGTGTCGGAAGGTGGTGACGATAGCCCACTGTTGAGGTGTGCCTTCGGTGGTGGACTGGCTACCGGAGTCGCTCGGACCGTACGGTTCTGTGGAGGAGAGATAGTGCCGACCTTTGAGTTCTCGTCTCCACGCGTGACAGGTGAAGGAAGGTGACTTGGTTTGGACGGAGGCTCGTCAGCTTGGGAGAGGCGTGCAGAGCGGCGCGGCTTTTTGCTGTCATTGTCATCGGCAAGAGATCCCTGAACACCATTCATCAGCTAAATGCCTCAATGTCTGCAGCTCGTCGCCGTCTGCTTGTGCTAGACTCCGTACCCGTGCTCGTTTCAATGAGCTTTTCTCTGCCTGAGGCGTCATGTTGAGATATCCCAACTCCCTCAAGTAGGGATCTGGGGTGGGCTTCGTTTCTCGAAGTTGGCCGTAGAAGGGTATGTGGGGACGTAGACAGCCAGACCTAGTATCGCAAACGAATGGTGTCTTGTATCATGCCAATGATATGCGGAAGCTGGATGTTGGGCTGTACGCGGTAGTCGCTGGTCGCTTACTTGATCTGGTCGCGTTGGAACCCTTTTTCGTTCTGGACTGTGACGTATCTGGGCTTCGCGGAGTTGTGACCGCAGAACCCCATCCAATCATGTCGCATCAATGTCAGATTGGCAAACCTCACTTCTACCAGAGCATTCTTGGCATCTTGAGTTTGTCGTACCAAGTTGCTGATATCGCAGCCGTAGGGTTAACACAAATACCAGGGAGTGGCGCTTGTATCAAAAATCAATGCCGTGGTCACATCATTCCCACTCTGGCCAATTCTGTGGTCATGCAGTCAACACATTGGAGGAAGTCGTTCAAAATGCTATTGAGAAAAGCATGACGATCATGTGCTTAACCGAACACATCCATCGAGAGAGGCAAGATTTCTATCCTGGAGAGGAGGAGAAGCATACTCCAGCATCATTGGAAGAGCTATATGACTCTTTCTACCACGAAGCTCGTCGGCTTCAGAGCGTTTATGCATCACGTATCGAAATATTCGTTGGCTTCGAGGGGGAGTGGATCCGGCCAATGTCGTTGACTATCATACAGCAACTGCTACAAAAATACCCAGTCGATCTTTTTGTTGGAAGTGTTCATCACGTCCACACATCTCCTATCGATTATGACACTCCTATGTACCACGAAGCTCGAACGATTGCAGGAGGTACTGATGAACAGCTTTTCGAAGATTACTTCGACTCACAACTTGAGATGTTGCAAGCATTGAAACCGCCTGTTGTTGGGCATTTTGATTTGATCAGACTTAAAAGTGACGAGCCAGACCGCAGTTTTCGGACGTGGCCAAAAGTTTGGGAGAAGATTCTTCGGAACCTCAAGTTTGTGGCAGAGTACGGCGGAATATTAGAGCTGAACTCGAGTAGTTTGCGCAAGGGCATGAGCGAAGCATACCCCCAGGTAGAAATTTGTCAGGTGTGTACAACGTCGACCTGTACGATGGACGTGATGTACTGATGAAACTCTAGGTCTTCAAGGGACTAGGTGGGCGTTTCACGCTCTCTGACGATAGCCATGGCATTGAACAAGTTGGCCTCAACTACGAAAAGGTGCTTGCCTGTGTTGACAGAGCTGGAATCAAACAATTGTGTCACATTTCGCCCACTGGTGGTTCAGACACTCCGTCAGATCCTCGTTTTCCAAAGATCTGTTGGAAGACCGTCGATGTCACAAGCCTAAAAGGTCATTATTTCTTCAAGAAGGCGACTTGATCTTATTCTAGGCTACGCGGTTATATGCTCTTACGACAGAGTACGCCTTGGTCAATTCTCCCTACAGGATGTCTTTGATATGTATCTTTCAAACTTGGAACCACGTGGAGACTATGAGATATGGCTGGTGGGGTGTCTCCCCAACCGCTTCCACGTGAGATCTCTTTCACGTCAACAAGCCGCGTTGAAGCAAGCTTCATGGTCTCGGGACTTTAGCTTGCTACCATTCCAGACAAAACCCAAGAACTCTGACAAATTTCTGTCGGAGGCTTCCAGCGGACTGTCTGTAACGCCTGTGATATGAGAGTATAATACTTGTCCACTCCTATATACAGTGCCTTGCATATAAACGTACAGCAGGTGGATGCGCACGTGCGGTAATGGAAGAGGTGCGGTAAGATCAGGTGACACTTTATCTACACTTGACCTCACCCTCTTCTCGCGCAGGCTATTGATTGGGTAGCGACGTTGCATCGAACTGAACCGCGCGACTTCCCAAGCCTACACGCACGGCATCAACAACGCAAGCATGGTATCTGCTCATGAACATGAAGCCGAAAGCTTCATGAATACCTCATCAATGTCGATAGAAGAGAGCCTAAGCACTAGGCTGAGCGAACATATGGCTCGACGCTCCAGCCTGACATCGGACTCGACATACCTAGCTGCAACGGCACAATATGCACGAACAACCTCCAGACCGAGTCCTGGAAGGATGAGCACAACTACTGGCAGACCAGGCACTGCAAGACCACGGACAGGCCTTTCTACTCTCGGCGTAGAGAATCAAGAAATAATATGCGCCGTCAGTGAGTCACGAGGCATCTCGCCAACTGTAGGCCTCGCATTTGTCAACCTTGATACAAATGAGGCTGTGCTCAGCCAAATTGTGGACAGCCAGACGTACGTCAGGACAATCCACAAGTTGATGGTCTTCAACCCGACCATGATTCTGTTTGTCGCGGCCGGGTCCAATCCCAAGTCGAAGCTGTATTCGATCCTTGAGGAGAACCTAGATGAGCTCAACAGCAACATGACCCTGCTGGATCGTCGCTACTGGGCAGAGACCTCAGGACTACATTACCTCAAGCAGCTGGCTTTCGCCGAAGACGTTGACACCATCGCAACAGCCGTGGATGGGAACTACTACGCGGTTTGTTGCTTTGCCGCCGTGATGAAATACGTCGAGCTGGGCATGTCGAAGACGTTTCCTTTCCATTCTTTACGCGTCAAATATGAGCCATCTGAAGGCTCCATGATGATCGACTTGGCGACCATTCGCTCGTTAGAGCTTATGCAAAACCTGCACAACACGAAGTCCAAAGACTGCTTGTTCGGTCTCCTTGATCAGACTCAAACGCCAATGGGAAGCCGACTACTTCGCAGCAATATCCTGCAGCCCTTAACATCTTCGGAGACACTGACCGAACGCTACGATGCACTGGAGGAGCTCACCACGAAAGAAGACATGTTCTATCAAGTACGCAAGGCACTGAACACCTTCCTGGATGCGGATAAAATGCTCACCCAACTTGTCCTGGTATCATCAACCGAAGGTTCCAGGGTCGCAGATATGGCTACCAGTGCGCAGTCAATCAATAATGTGATTATGCTGAAGCAATTCGTTGGACTCATCAAACCAGTTTTCGAAGCACTGAGTGGCGCACGTTCCGCAATCCTGCGCAGCATTCGTGAGTATTGTGCGCCAGAGCATTTAAACGCCGTGCAGGAATATATCAAGGAAGCCATCAACGAGGATACGGCGTATGTGTCTCAACCTCTAGATCTTCGCAACCAGCGCATCTATGCTGTCAAGTCAGGAGTGAATGGATTGCTCGATGTTGCACGACTCACGTACAAAGAAGCTACCAATGATGCCTTGCAGCACATCGAAGAATTGGCGACTGAGCACGGTATCTCCCTCACCACAAAATTCGACAGTTTACGACAGTTCTACTTGAGACTCTCCGCCAATGAGCTGGAGCAGAGAGAGCTCCCACCAGTCTTTATCAACAGATCGAGGAAGAAAGACATCATAGAGTGCCAAACCCTGGATCTCATCAAGCGCAACCAGAAAATCGCAGATGCCCATATGGAAGTCGTCATGATGAGCGATAAAACAATCTGTGGCTTGATATTCAATGTTCGGAAGAGCATGTCTGTCCTTATCAAGATCTCCGAGAGCATCGGTTTGCTTGATATGCTCTCAGGATTCGCGCAGCTTGTAACCAGCATGAACTATGTTCGACCGGTTATCGGCGATACGCTGGCTATCCGTGCAGGTCGTCATCCTATACAGGAGAAGCTTCAGAAAGGTAAATTCATCCCAAACGACGTGTACGCCACTCAACAGGCACGTTTCCAGATTATCACTGGTTGCAACATGAGCGGGAAGAGCACTTACATCCGCTCTATTGCTTTGACGACTGTTATGGCACAGATCGGTTGCTTTGTACCGGCGAAGTATGGTTCACTGCCAATCATCCGGCAGCTCTTCGCTCGCATCTCAATGGACGACAATATCGAAGCCAACGTTTCAACCTTCTCCTCCGAGATGGCAGAGGCCGCATTCATTCTGCGTAATGTCGACGCTCACAGTATGGTCATCGTCGATGAACTCGGCCGTGGCACGAGTACACGTGACGGTCTTGCCATTGCAACTGCCATTGCAGAAGCTCTCATTGGGAGTCGGGCTCTCGTCTGGTTCGTGACACATTTTCGCGATCTTGCACGAATCTTGGCCGAGCGGAATGGCGTAATCAATCTGCATCTTGCGGTCGATACCTCTCAAGCGGATACATTAGAGATGCTTTATCGTGTCGCTGACGGCACTGTGAAGGATGAGCATTATGGACTCAAGCTTGCCAAGGTCATGCCATTACCAGGGGACGTCCTTGCGCATGCAGAAGAAGTCTCATTTACGCTCCAAAGGCTGAATCAGGCGCACAAGAAGCCCTCATTGGTACTTGTGCGTGCAAGACGACGTAAACTGTTGCTCAACCTGAAGGAACAGCTGGTACAGGCCAAAAACGGGATGATGAGCGATGAAAAATTGACCGAGTGGCTGAAAGAAATGCAAAGAGAGTTTGTTGCACGTATGGCTGCACTTGAAGAGGAAGCGAGAGTGATTGAAATGGCAGTCGCGGGTGAAACTGGCAGTACAGCTACAGATCATGATGATGAAGCCCAACGCGGAGAGGTAAGTTCTCACAGCGACCGAAGTGCCATTCCATATGACACGCAGAGAGCGCGAGATGATAGACCCGACAACAACAGCTCACTTTCATTTGAAGACGATGATTTTGTAGAATTGACACAGATTGCACAAACGTCGCTCCGAAGAGAGTTGACCCCGGTACCACTATCGCGTTATGGCGGAAGCTGAGGATCAAAGGTGGTCATACAGCGCAATGAGCTTACGGAGATCGATATGGAGAGTGGTTTATGGCATTAGCACATCTTAGTACATATCGCATCCTATGGCTTTCGACCAGCGTAGCTTCAAGTAGTCTTCCCAGTCTCATTATCCTTCACAGGCCAGCGCTCCAAGCAAGCTATTTCATCAGCCTCGGACCACTCCCGAGGTAGAATGGCAAACACAAGATAGCTGGTGTGAGTCTTGACCTCGGGTTCCGTTCGATGAACCAAATTGCCCTCCTTGTAAAGCTTTCGTTCTTCAGCCTCCTTCCTAAGCAAAGCGAGACGCTCAGCTTTGGTTTGGACCTTCTTCTGGTGCGGTGACTGCGCTTCCACGCGATCCGGTGCTGGGTTGACCCCATTGGCTTGCTTCAAGGTCGCCTGATTCGAGTGGAAGTCGCTTTGCTTGCTTTCCACCTCACGCAGACGGTCAATCGCCTCCTCCACAGTAGCAGCGCTAGCATTGACGCCTCGTAGACCCTCGTTTTTCAATCCTACTTGTTCACGTCGAACATCTATCCGTTTGTTCTGCACCTCAACCATTTCAATGTCCACCCAGCCTTCCTTGCGCATTGCTGAGACTGTGGCAATCACTTGCTCGATGCAGGGTGAGAATGTGCAGAGATTGACTGGAGCTGTAGGGTTCAGCGCGGAGTTGGGAGATCCTCGTCTGAGATGGCGCAGTGCTTGCCAGGGAGCAGGGAGATCAAGGAACACGGCATCGGCGCTGGGAGATGAGGAGTCCGCGAGGATGAAACCGTCTTTGCAAACATCTCGATGGGTCAATGTGACTGTACTCGCAAGCCCATGCTCAGCAAGTTCATCACGTAGCGTTGCTATTCGTGGTTCGTGATATTCATAGCTACAGACGCGACCAAGCTTTGGGCTTCTCGCCTCAAGCGCCGACCGATCGGCATGACCTGAGAACACAGCACGAACAGCAGCGTGCGTAAAGCTACCACTTCCCGCACCAGCTTCGATCAGGGTATTGCCGGGTCTGACCCGCAGCCTCTGCAGGATGTAGCTGTAGTCTGGAGTGTAAACGACTTGTGTACGGTGGTCGAGTGAAGAGGTCCAGCTTTCAGGCGTCGGTTGGAGGATGTGAATGAAACCGGAACCAGCTTCGACAGCTGCTTTGGCCGCAGTGTTCCCAACAGACTTCGCAAGCTCCGGTGTCTGCTTTATCTTCTTTGCTGGCCTCGGCTCTGCAACATCCCCTTCCGTCTCGTCGTCTTGGAGTGTGCGCTTACTGCTTGTCCGTTCTGCCTCTGTCGTGGTATCAGATGCCCCGTTCCCCAATACATCCTTTTGCGCCTTCCCCTTGCGGCCTCTTGTGCCAGTATCCACTTTGCTTGCTCTTATTTGGCTACCCCATTCAGCACCAGATAAAGTTGAGTGGGGGAAGCTTCCGAATCGAGTGTTCGTGACTGCACCCTCTGCATAACCAGATTCCTCGCCACCTTTCCCCAAAATGACAGGAAGCAGGCTATCTCGCTTGAGATGTAGCATAGTCAAGCAACCGGGAATTGGGACTTGTGGCGGATGCAGAAAATCGTGGGCATTCGTTCCAAGACCTGGCAGTGCCTGCCCATGCAAGCCGCTACTTGTGGCCATCATCAAACAGTAACAAATCGTTTGACCAGGTTCGCAGAGGCGACTGAATCAGGTCACTGTCCAATGCGATGGAATTTTATTGAGCCGAGCTGCACAAGAGCTGTCTTATCGATAGCATGTGGTATTGTAGCCTTAGGCAAGAATCACGTCCATAGTCATGACGACAACTCGCGCAACGTAGATGTACAAACACGCGAGCGCTCGTGGAGCACTCCACACTGTTCACGTTCGAAGGCGTGAATTGTATGGCACAAGCGGTTGGACAATACTTCATAGCTGCTTGAAGTCGTCGGCGTCTTGCCATTTGGCAGCTTCCGTCAATGACCACGAAAGGGGCGAAATACACCAGCAATCTTGTCACCGAGCATGCCAGCAAGGTCGACAGGCTGTTTCACATGCCGGAAGCGTAAAATCAGATGTGACGGCGCGAGGCCGCAGTGCCAGCGCTGTGCTGTGCATGGCGTGACCTGCTCTGGATATGCGGCGAGCGCTGCTGGAAATTTCGAGTTTCGAGATCAGACTGCCTGGATTGTAAAACGAGCCACCAAGCACTCACGAGGCGGCACAAGTTCGTCTGACGCGTCTACCGCGAACACGCCCGAGTCTGATACTTCCTTAATGGTAAGAGCACAAGGGGCGGGTTATGACTTCAATGATTTGTCCAAGCCTATGTATGGCAATGATGACTATAGTCCACAGTGGTCCGACAGGGAGCAAGAGAGCTACTTCATGACCAATGTCAACCTACCACAGAACGTGCCCGGAGCATCAGCGACACGATCGCAACTCTACGCTGGGTTTCTCGACATTTATCTTCCGAAATATGTAGCATTTGACCATTTTACTTTATTGTTAAGCCTTGGGACACGAAACAATGAGAACATGGCTCTGGTGGAGGCTGTCGACGCATTATCACTAGTCACCATTGGGAGTACCACCAAGAACGACCAGTTCCTAAAGCAAGCAGTGTCCAGCTACGGCAATGCACTCAGTCATCTTGCAGTCTCTCTCCGGAAGAAGAATGCCTATGTAGAGGACGAGCTATTGGCAACGGTAGCAGTTTTGGCGCAATGTGAGCTGTTCGATGAGGTCCGCAATGCTGAGAAGACTGGTTGGGTCTCGCATGTAGATGGCACCCAACAGCTTATTGCGGCACGAGGACCAGAAAGCCTGACCACAGAGTTTTCACTCACAGTGCTATCGAATGCGAGACATGGCACATTGAGTCGAGCCTTGATCCAGCGCAAGGCGCCACTCATCGCGAGACCAGCTTGGAGAAAGATTCTGCGAGAGAAAGTGTCCTGGGATGCTACAACCGAGTTCTATGACGCGGCCCTCCAGATCCCGGGCTTGCTGGAAAATTGCGACAACCTAAATCGCGACTCTGCTGAGGCATTGGACAAAATGGATGCGCTGCTGTGGAAGCTCGATCAGATACAGCAGAAGCTGCAGAGGTGGTTCGCCGATTGGCAAGCTGAAGTGATCGTCCTAGAAGGATCAGTGTACTGCCAGCTCTGTCCCATCGACGACTTTCCATCATTTACAACGCTGTGTAGCGACCGCACCTTCACATCCGCATTTATGTTTCATAATTTCCACAACGCATATCTGGTTTCGTGCTACTGGCAGTGCTTGCACACCGTGCGTACAGCGATGAAAGATCTTCTCATGGATCGCATGGCTCTTGATCATGGCTGGGAGCCAAGCGCGAACCAAATTGTCCACGAGGACGAATTGTTGCGATACGTGCTCAACTTATGTCAGATCATACCTTACTTTTGCGAACCATATTGTGCATCTTCTGGTCAAGTTGGCATTTTCCTACCACTGAGGACCATAGCTTTGTATGCTAAGCAACACGGAAGGTGGCCTCTCCTGAAATGGGTCGGCGCCGTGCGGTCGAGCGTGTTCGTGCATGGCTTAAGCCCGCCCAGTCCAGGAGGCTCAGCTGGCGTTCTTAGTCAAGCGCCCAATGTGTCGGCAAGTTGAACTCTAGTGGAGGCGTTCGCGTCAGTCGCCATCGGGATTGAGCAATAGATCGCCATCGTCTTCAGTCATCTGAGCGGCACGAGTTTGCTCTTCTGCTTCCGCCAGGTCGGGATCAACCTCGTCACCTAGGTCAGCTGAGGCTAAGAATTCACGACCCTCAAGCTTTTCAGGCAGATACTGTTGGATCACTCTACCATCGGCGTAATCGGGATTATACTTGTACTCCTTGCCATACCCAAGCTCCTTCATCAGCTTCGTCGGTGCATTTCTCAGGTGGATGGGTACAGGTAAGCCTGCCACACCCGGCTCACTGAGAGCTTTGTAAGCGGCATTCAATCCCCTGTAGGCTCGGACAGATTTGGGAGCCTGCGCTAATGCCACAGCGCAATGAGCAAGGTTGATACGACATTCTGGCATCCCAATCTTCTCTGCCGCTGCGTATGTAGCAGTAGCAAGGGACAGCATCGTGTTGTCTGCTAGACCTACATCCTCGCTCGCAATAACGACCATCCGCCGAGCGATGTATAGAGGGTCCTCTCCCGATTGCAGCATGCGTGCCAGGTAGTATAACGTGGCATCTGCATGCGACCCACGCACAGACTTGTGAAATGCTGAGATGGTGTCGTAATGCTGGTCGCCCGCACGATCGTAGACAAGAGTTTGGGTCAAGCTTCGTTTGATGTCCTCAGCAGTGGTGGAAGGCTTTTGACACAGGTCGAGGGCAAGTTCAAGGAGGTTCAGGGCTGTTCTTGCGTCTCCGTCCGCAAAGGCAGACAGGTAGCGCAGGAGTGCATAGTCATGATCCACCAGCAGATGTGTGTTGGTCTGTGGTACACCTAGGTTCGCGTCGTCATCATGGGTGTTGGGATGGCTGGAGGAATCAGGAGCCGAGCTGGGCACTTCTTTATGCAGAGCTCTTTTCAGAATCCCCAACACGTCCTCATCCGCCAGTTTTGCAAGCGTAAATGTACGGCATCTTGAGAGAAGCGCGTTGACGACCTTGAAGCTCGGATTCTCCGTTGTTGCTCCTATCAAGGTTATCTGCCCGTTCTCCACAGGGCCGAGAAACACATCCTGTTGACTCTTGCTGAAGCGGTGTATCTCGTCGCAGAAGATGATCGTCTTCCTCCCCGTCAACCCCTGCTCATTCCTCGCCTCCGCAAATAGCTTCTTGACCTCGCCCACTCCAGATGATGTGCTGTTGATCTCGACGAATCTTGTCCCTGCCGTTTGCGCGATCAGGCGTGCTATTGTAGTCTTGCCTGTTCCTGGCCCTCCCCAGAGGATCATAGAAGGCACCCGATCTGCCACAATCAGGTTTCGCAGCACGCCGTTTGGTCCTACGAGCTCTTGCCCAGCAACCTCGTCGAGACTTTGAGGCCGCATGCGCTCAGCTAGCGGCGCCTTGCTTTTCTTGTGCTTCTTCCCGCTCAATACCGTAGCTGGCGTCTCTCCTCTTCTTTCCTCCGTCTCATCATCGACATCCCCGTCCAACGCTCTCTTCACTTCATGTGTCACCGCCGGCGCAGTCGATGAAGGCGGTGCTTGCGCGAGATGTCGCTGGTCCGCGGACGGTGTCTGGGTGCTCGCGAATCCGGCATTGAGCGGCGACGAGCCTACATCGTCACGGAAGCTCACCGTACGCTTCGCCGCCGGGGTGAAGAATGCGTTGGCGGGTCTCTTGGTCCTGTTATTGACGCTGCTGCTGTTGCCATTGGATTGTGTGGGTGGAGGCGTGGGCTCGTCGATGAAGTCTTGACATTGCGAGTCGATGTGCCGGTTGATGTTGATCTCCTTGACGGGCTGGTCACAGATGGGGCACGCGACCATTGGATTGGCTTTATTAAGACATATATGCGATTTGTGGATGGTATTGTTACGATATTGATTAACTTGACGTGCACTTTTTTGAGCTCAGACGCGACTTGCGATGACGCGGGGCGCTTGACAACGTCTTCCAGCACATCGTGAAGCGCGTAAAGCTCGTGGAGCTTCGGGAATTCCAGGTACGTTACGAATTATACCTACGTTCTACCTGTGTAGAAGCTCATTGAGTAACAGGAATGCCTATAGACTTCACGATTGTGATAAATTGCTTGGAGCATGAGACAGAATCTTGACTTTTGTAGGTCAAAACTACTTCTATACCATGGCTAAGGCCAATAAATGGTAAGTAGTCCTAGTCTTGATGTGCAGCTATCACGCCTTTACTTAAGCCTTCTTGCCGTTGATGGCCTTGAGCTGAACATCGCTATGTGGAAGTCAGCACCGTGAACAGCATGCTTAGAGGATTTGCGATTAGAATATACGTACAAGACGAGGGTCGCATTCGGGGGAATGAGACCAGGGAAACCGCGGGGGCCATAGGCGTAGTCACTATAGATAGTTAGCTTTCAACTCATACCATGCCCCAGAAGCAATCCCAGCTGTCCAGGCACGTACCCAGAAATCGTCAAAGTGGCCTTCTCGCCGAGGGTCATACCACCATCGGTTTCGAGAATACCTTCGTCCCAGCCCTTGATGACCTGACCGGTGCCGATCTTGGTGTTGAAGTCACCACGGCCAACAGAGCTGTCGAACCTTTGAAACGGAGGTTGTATCAGCGACAAGTAAAGGGGATGAAGGTTCGTGTTAAGCTTACTGGGTGCCCTTGTTGTTGGGTGCATTGGCATCGTAAAGGTTGCCAGTGTACTCCATGGTGATGTTGTCACCTGATGAAAAGGGTGGTCAGCTTCCGAGAGACAGAAAACCACAATAGCAATGCCATTTAATATGGCATATGCTATTCAATGCATGTGTGTCAGCTCCTACAAGCAACTTACCCTTCTTAGGCTTGTCGGTGCCGTTACCAGCCGAGATCAACTGCTTAGTGACACCCATGATTTTTTTGGTTGCGAATGTGCGTGTGATGAAAGGTTGTGTGAAGACGGTGCGAAGAGGACGATAGAGTCGTTGCTGGAGCATGATCAGAAGATGAATGGACAGCTGGGCAATGGACAGATGTAGTAGAGATTTCGGAGCTGCAGGGACATGACGTCTGCCGGCGATGTTGCTATTCGCGAGCTGGCCACAAGCAGACTAGCGCCGAGGGGTCCAGAACCCCAGATCACCATTCAGGAGACGCCGATCAACTGTACCTGAGCACACGCGAGCCACGTCGTCGTGTCAGTTAGCACCAGCCATTATTTTTATCTCTCATCGGCGCCCATTCACGACGTGCTAGGCACCGAGCGTGCTGTGCTACAGATGGACAAATTATCGTCCGAGCAACCACTGCGGCACTCGCTGAGCAATGGTGATGTCGAATCTGGGTTCCAGCATGGCCCAAGGAAGTCCGAATCAGATGCCAGCTCTCTCGCATCTCTGCTGGGGAATGACTTGGACGAGACTGGATCGACGAGCCGTTTGCGGTCCTTCGACACCGCTGAGGTCGATCTAGATCCTCAAAAATGGCCAAGACGGAAGAAGATGTTTGTTGCGTTTACCATTGCAATTTACACGTAAGGACGAGAATCGTGGTTGACATTCAATGCAATGCTGATTAATCCTAGCTCTGTCTTCTACTCGGGATCTTCAATCTTCATTGGATCGGTGCCAGGCACGATGGGTCATTATGGTATCAGCCAAGAGCATGCTCTGCTCGGTCTGTCGTTATATGTCCTTGGATGTAAGTGTATAGCATTTGTGAACTCTACACATCATGACTGACCGTCAATGATAGATGGTCTTGGACCACTTCTGTGGGCGCCACTGACAGAAGTCCGCTGGATTGGTCGGAGTCCGGTATACATCTTCACGATGGTAGCATTTGTGCTTGTCTCGTTCGGCACAGCAATGACTGCGCTTCGGAGCCTATCCGGGTTCTTGTTTCTTCGATTTCTCCAGGCATTCCTTGGCTCGCCTTGTTTGGCAAACGGTGGTGCATCAATGCATGACATATTTGATGAACAAGATCTGCCCTATGCGCTCGGAATCTGGATCGCTTTTGCCTATGCTGGTCCGGCATTAGGTCCTGCGATTGCAGCAAAAGCCACAGAGGTCCATGGCTGGCAGTTTCCCATGTGGTTCATCGCATGCTTGTCGGTGCCAGCCTGCATACTGCTCGTGCTCTTGCCAGAGACGTATCTGCCCAAGATCTTGTATCGTGCTGGCAGCTATTCACGAGTGCCTGATGGAAGTGATCGTCCCACCCCTAGCCTTCATCTAGGAGCACAGCACGATAGCATCTGGGCAACGCTCAAAGACTCCTTGATCAAGCCCGTCGAGATCAGCGCGCTTGATCCGGCCGTCACGTTTGTCAACCTCTACACCAGCTTCTGTTACGCAACCTACTACACGTTCTTCGATGCGTTACCAATCACCTACATCTTCAAGTACGGCTTCACCCTGACACAGGTATCAATTGCTTGTTCTTGCATCATGTTTGGGTGCGCCGTCGGGGCTGGATCGTACTTCACCTACGTATACTACGTTTCCAACCCTATTGCCAAGAAAGGACTCGTCCAGCAAGAGGAACGCCTGAAACCCGCGCTTGTCGCCGTCTGCCTGATCCCGATTGGCATTTGCATCTTCGCCTTCGCTAGCAACGGGACCACACATTGGCTGGTCGGCATGAGCGGGATCGCCATCTACTCCGGCGCCGTCTACATCGTCCTGCAATGTCTGAGTATCTATATGCTGAAAAGCTATCCACAGTATGCGGCCAGTCTTTTTGCTTCCAACGACGCCTGTCGAAGTGTCCTCGCTGCCGGCGCTGTTCACGTCGGTGTACCATTCTACGAGAAACTGGGCGTGTTGACGGGTTGTAGCATATTGGCAGCCATCAGCACGTTCGGGATTGTTGGCATGTTTGTGCTATACTGGAAAGGACCAGCACTGAGGGCAAGAAGCAAGTTCGCAGCAAGATAAAATCTGCAGCATAAATGTTGTTCTAGGCTGCTACATGTGTCACGATATGTTTGATAGAGATATTACGTAGCTGAGCTCGATGGGATATTGTATACATAGCTGTGGACCAGCACGGTTTGACGAGATACCTGCCGTGCTTCGTGCAGTCGAAGCTCGGTAATGTGATGCTGGGCCTGGCACTTCTTATAAGCACATGAAACGTGAAGCAAGCTTAATAATCATAGGGTAATATAGAATACGTGTACAAGGTACGACCTCTAAAATAACACTATCTATACATGACTACGCATCGGTCATATGCGACCGTAGATCCGCAAAACCGTCGCCCTCGTACATGCGCAGCATATCTAACCAAGTGTCATTGAAAATATGAGCAGCCCAATGCGTCTCACCAAAGAAGTAGGCCCAAATCTTGGTATGTAGGATGAAGACATCGAGACCCTTCTCACGTCTGTCTGGGTTGCTGTTGTATTCTTCACCAATAGGCGAAGGCGGGAAAGGACCCTCATTTCTGAAGAAGTAGCTCAAGAACGCCTGCTCCACGAA
The DNA here is from genome assembly GCA_003012245.1 of Microcyclospora tardicrescens. Taxonomy (NCBI): domain Eukaryota; kingdom Fungi; phylum Ascomycota; class Dothideomycetes; order Capnodiales; genus Microcyclospora; species Microcyclospora tardicrescens. The sequence continues at coordinate 132,222 of PXOE01000047.1, forward strand.
TCCAGGATCGAAATCGGTCGTGCTGTGGTACTCGCGCAGCAGCAGCTCATGCATCCCGGCGTCCGGTTTCAAGACCAGCACTCCTGCATTGACCGTCCGTGGGTTCTCCATATGCCCGGCGAGCACATAGTTGCACGTCTCTGACAAATCGAGTGATGCTGCTGGGAGGAGCTCCTCGTTACAGCGGCGCTCTGGCGCTAGCTCGAAGAGTTTGTCGAGATTGACCAGCGGGAAGGCGTCCGAGTCGAGGTAGGCAATGCGACTGAATTCGGTCTGATTCCAGAACTCCAGCTTCGAGAACATGTCCACCAGCCTGCCGGAAATGTGCTTGTCGGGAGCGACGTTCGGGTTGAAAGAGACCAGAGGGAGTTCACGCACGACTGCACCTGCAGCTGCGAAGTAACTTCGTTGCTCTTCGGAGATGAAAGGTGCGACAAACACAGTGACTGGGTACTTCTCGGTCTTGGATCGAGGATCCCAGAGTAGTCGATACACGATCTGCTGCGCGGCTATGAAGTAAGGATCTTCCATGGAGCTATTACGACTGGCATAATACGTCGCAAACGTCTCGTGGCCAGGACCCTTGTAGTTCTGCGGCGGCACATCGCGCAAAGTCGAGACATCGAATTGTGGTAGAGCATACGGGATGTCGGTTTGGAAGTACCACTTGCTGAAGTCGAACGCCGTGGTGTTTACAGGAGCTGTAGTCTCGGCGGCCGCCACATCATCTTCCGGCTCATTGTCAAATATCTCTGTTGGCTTCGCATCTGGAATGATCGTCGTAGCCGGCTCGCTGTCGTGCCAATGTTGGGCATGTTGCTGGATGCTGTTGAGGAACTCATGCGACTGCGCAAGCAGGGATGAGGACGGCAGAAGGAAAAGCAGAACTACGCCAGCAACACTCAGAAAAATCAGCAGCTTCAATGCTGGAATGCCCGCCATCGTGGAGTCCTGTCTGATCAACGCAGAAGTAGACACTTCGCCATTGTCGTCGTCGCAGATAGGAGATGCCGCCACTTTTCTTTGTGGCGTCGGGGACAGACGGGCAGGCTTTGCCGAATTGAGTAATTCGCAGGGCGTAAGGTTATAGCAAGTATTATTAATGGGTCTCTGACTCGACTTCACTTCTGTTAAAAAGCATTTCCTCTTTGACTGGGGATTGTTTGAGAACAATTTCGGACAATCATAATGGAGCTGACTGAGCGCGATCGAATTGTGCCACACGAGAACGACGTATCCAGCACGCGCATAGGAAGCCCGGCAAATGTGCAGCATGCCTTACCTCCTACAGACGAAGGTCGAGCTTGGGTTGCACTCTTCGGCAGTTTCTCCAGTAACGCTCTGATCTGGGGGTTTGCACTCTCCTTTGGTGTTCTACAGGAGTACTATGTTACTAATGAGCCATTCATTCGACATCCTGCGGGCATCGCAGCAATTGGAACGACCGCAACAGGTATCATGTACTTAACCATGCCGCTGTTCCTTACAGCTTTCCAGCGGTGGCCTCAAGCACGGCAATGGAGTCTCAGCTTGAGTCTACCTGCGATCGTTATCAGCTTGATTGGCGCAAGCTATGCTGAGACGGTACCGCAGTTGCTTGTTTGCCAAGGGCTTTTCTACGCAGTCGCTGGTAATGCGCTCGTCACGCCAAATCTGAGCTACTTGAACGAGTGGTTCGCCCGGAAAAGAGGTCTTGCTATTGGAATATCTATTGCTGGGGACGGCGTTGGTGGTGCAGTCATGCCGCTGATCCTCCAAGCATTGCTCAATAGATTGGGTTTTCGCTGGGTGGGTACAGAATAGGAACGAACTCCACCCACCATGCTAACACATCGTAGACATTGCGGATCGTGGCAGCGATGATAACAGGCCTGTCTGCGCCGCTACCATTCCTTCTCAAACCGCGTCTCCCGATCTCAGCAGCTCGTATCGCTCCACCAGTCGACACCTCTTTCCTCCGGCATCGGCTCTTCTGGGTCCTGCAGCTGTTCAATGTCGTGCAAGCGCTCGGATATTTCCTACCTCTGAACTACCTTCCATCTATCGCTCAGGCTATCGGGCTCAGCTCGACACTTGGTTCTCTCACAGTCTTGCTAGTCAATGCCGGACTTATCGTTGGTTGTGTGGCTGTTGGAGCTCTGGTCGATCGCTTCGATGTGACGGCTGTGACATCCATAGTCAGTGCCCTAGCCGCTTGTTCGGTGTTCGTCGCTCTGGGCTTCTCCGTCTCCATCGCACCACTTTTCATCTTCAGTGCGCTGTATGGTCTCACAGCTTCAGCATACTCAACGAATTGGGGAGGCATTATCAGAGAAATTCAGACTCGGCACGAAGGCACCGATGCAAATTTCGTCTTCGGACTCTTGGCTGCTGGTCGAGGCATCGGATCTATCATCTCTGGACCATTGAGTGAAGCTCTACTCGTGAGAAGCTCTGTCGGTCGAGTTGGAATAGTCTCGGCGTATGAGACTGAGTATGCGCGGATCATCATCTTTGCCGGCACGACAGCTGCTCTGGGTGGCTGCTCCTGGTTCGTGCGAAGAGCCGGGATTGTATGAAACTTCTTTACCGTTTCGACGAAATATTCTATGATATTCATATGGTCCGAAGAGACGTGGCGAAATCGTGACCATGAAACTCATCTTGCGTACCTCTGGTAATACTCACTTTTCTGGAAACTACCATGTCTGAAAGTAGGCCGACCACCCAAAGTGAAGTCTGGTTGACAAGTATAGTGAGTGCCTGTGACTCCAGAATCATCAACAAGGCTACGCCGGCGGTCCACCTGCAAAGCTAGCCCCTGCAAGAAATTCGGCTGCAGCCCTGAATACCTTTTGCGAACTCAGATGCAACTGGAGCGCATGGCCCGTCCGATTCACACTTTTCCAATTATAATCTGCCGAGGGAAACAAGCTGCTGGTGTCTGCCAGCAGCGTGCCACAAGAAGCCGGACCTGTTACAGCGACACATCAGTACTGTCTGGTATACAACAAACACAGCTTGGAAAAAATCGGCGTGGAACGACTTTCAAGCTGGAGGATGGGATACGCACCAAGAACCGGACTCCCCGGACCGCAAAATGCCTGGTCTTGTTCACCAGTCAAAACCATTACTCTACCGCTATACTGCGGAGCAACAACTGGTCCAGCGTATGTTGAGATGAATTGGCCAACACTCACAACATCTTCTGTCGTGAAGAATTGATGCGACGCGCCAGGGTCGAAGTCCACTTGTGCCGGGGAGCCGAAGAATGCGTCGGTGTGGGTGGCTTCGACCGGAGCAGTCAAGAAACCTGCGGCAAGAGTCCCGAATCTCCAGGGTTTACGATGGCAGCAGGAAGAGGAGTCTGCAGCGTGACGCCGAGAAGAGATGGTCGAACACTTTTTGAGCATCCTACGCGCCATAGATCAGTATCATAGTCATTGAGCAAGGAGAAGTTGTTGATGTACCAGTGAGGAGATATGCTTCAAAGTCACCAGGGAACTTCTGGGCGGAGGTGGTACCCAGCTCGGAGCCGTACGAGTGGCCAACGTAGACGAGCTTGGAGTAGGACTGCGGGAGTTGGCCTGTACTACCAGCTTTGATCTGGGTGACCAAGTCATGATGCAGAGAATCTCTGGTACTGCATGTTAGTCGCAAAACACACGACGTCTGTGAAGCGCGAATGACTGACTCATATGGCCCTTGCACAACAAGAATGGGATCTGGGTGACTTGACTTGCCAGCTCCAAGGCGATCGATCGCGAGTGTCGGATAGCCCTGGGCATTCATATAATCGACCCAAGAGTAGTTTGTGGGTTGATAAGAAGGGAATCCCAGCGAGGTCCCACCCAGGGCTGACCAGTAATCTCGATTGCCAGCGATGCCATGCAACAACACCTGGAGCGTGTCGCAGTTCTCATTCTGGACTTTTGGTGCACAATACGACCCGGCGAGCTTTTGGTGCCCAGAGACAAGGATTTGAGGAAATGTAGCAGCTTGTAAAGCCAGAATAAGGGAGTCTGGATCCAAGGATAGACCAGTTACGTTTCGGTTCAAAGCGGAGCCAGAAACATTGAAGGTAACTTCCATACATCTGGAAGTTGGTGCGGCGGCAGCCCAGCCTGCGAACAGGAGGACGACAGCGCGTGGTAACAAAAGTGCCATGGCAGTTTATGAAGGCTGCGAGGGTGGGAAGGACAAGAATTTGCGTCGATGTTGGAAAGAGCGGAGACCTGACACTTACAGTCTCATACATGTAGTCCAAAGTGGGTGGTGTAGAATCGACCGATGGTTAACACCATCTACGCATCCTCCACTGCTGGCCAAGTGTCCATGGAGTATACTTCCGACCATACAGGTGTAAAGTGCGACATCATCGGCGATCAACAGATAGAGTTGTATTCCATGTTACGACCGAGCTGATGAGCTATAGATCGTAGATGAAGTGTAGAGAGTCCAGCAACATGACGGTATCAGGCTGACCACACAAGTATTGAAACACCTTGATGATGCCAGGAGGCGCAGCCACATGTACTTCCCATGAGTAGCATGGATGCTTTTGAATAAGGTAGATCATGTAGAATCACTAGCCAAGCGATTCGCAAAGGCTGCGCCTTGGGTACAGGCATGCTTTCCTTCGATACGTTCCATCCTTCCAGTATCGGAAGCGCTTCCGTATCGGTATCAATGTGGTGGACCAGTCAAAGATAGCGAGATAGTTCGCTGCGCTGTCATCGTGGATTCTGTATCGAATTAAGATCGTGCAGCTGCAGTGATCTGCGAAGGTTAAAAAGCAATTCGCCGATAAGTATTGATACACGCAAGCAACCTATCTTTGGGTGCCTTCACTACAATCGTCGTACCTACAGTATAACCTAGTCAATCAGCACTGTGTATAGGAACGGTTGATTTATGGGTCTCATTTTGGCGGTAGAATCAATCGATATGGTCATCGTCTGTTATGCGATATTCACCCACGAGGTATTGTTAATCGCTGATCCTTCCCCGTGGAGCCAATCACAGCACGACCAAACCACGCTTTACTGCCCTGCAAGTTTTTGGCGGCCCTGGACCATGACAGATATGACGAGGGATACGAGTGGATTTGAGTAGATGTCTCTGGAATACATTCGGTGACAGCAGAGATATATCATGTGTGTGGTAGTGAAGTGTCAAGGTGTCGTGGAGGCGGCCTAAAGTGCCGAAGACGTGCAAACTCGATCAGTACCTACCTTGAGGTACTGTACCTAAGTCTTCGCAGCTTCTGTCTTGTTGCATCGAAAGGTTGCAGCTCACCGACGTGCAATAAGTGACTATTCAATTCAGGAGAAGAGTCCATTGTGTGAACCCGAAAGCCATCACTCTGTCGCGAGCAAACCTATGCAATGCTTTCCAACCATAGGTACACATTCGTGAAAATGGAGCTGTTAAGACAACTTTACCATGACCTGTAGTAGAGCGCATCCGATCATAGCTGCTGATGAAGACGCAGCGAGTCAACAAGAACAACGGTCTGGCCTACCATGTCGCTCCCGAAATCTTGGAACGCTGTTCAAGAACTGCGACTTGCTGACCAGAGCAAGACACGCTCGACATCCTTGATCTTCGTCACTGCGGGAAAGTATGATCACCTTCCGTTTACAGAGAAGTACGGCACTTGATTCCGTACAGTAACCATTTCATGGTGGCTGCCGCCTCAAGACGGGAGCCTCATCCTTGCTGTCGATTTTCTGTAACACTGCTATGCGGACGTAACAATGCGCAAAATCAGCTGTATTGACACCTCGGTCTCGACGGCACGTCAGCTTGTTTGTGGCGCGGCAGTGATGCGCTCCACACTCGGGATCTGTCTGTAGGCGAACCAGGATGTTTTTCGCGTTGGGATGAACTTTTACTGGTCCATTTATGTGCCTTCTTGTTCGTGCAGCGAGGCTAGGTGGTCTAGGTCTTTCCCACCAGGACTCATGATCAATCCAACCGTGGTCCGGTGAATGCTGAGGCGGAAAAGGCACCAGTGAGAGTCCTTATGCGAGATTACTGGGCTTCGCGTTGTAAAAGACCCAGGAGCTCAGGAGGAGCTTCCGACCGAACATTCTTTTCCTAGCAGCACAAGCAGCTCATCACATGAGACTGGGAACCTCCTGCAGACGAAACGCCAATAATATGGCGATCGCACATCCTTGTTACATTTTCCAGTGAAAATGCTCAAATTTTGCGGGAAAAGGCAGACGACTGGGGGTGTGCAGCTGCTGTCCGATGAGCCACACGATACGGTGTCGTCGTCCAAGACGGGAGGATCTCATCTCTCCGTCCGCGGGAGACAGGGGCTGGCATGCGCGGTGATGTAGAATATATGCGAACGCGTGGTGCTTCGGTCAAGGATCATTTCTGGGCAAGCCAGAGCAAATTGCGCGGCATGCGAGTTAGACGAAGGGATGGTAACTGTGGCTTTATGTATAAGCAAGAGGAGATATAAGTAGGCCTAGTCTTGATGATTAGTGCTAGAATACTGCAAACCTCGTGTCGAAGGGCGACGGTCTGCTCATCGCCACACAACCCTGCCGCCCTGCTGTACTGTATCCCCATGTACACCATCGCGCTAGAGACCAGGTCTGCCCAGATTCGGCAAACCTTAACGCGATCACATCTCGAACATCCTGGTGAATCTGACACACTCCATCTACTCTCCTTCCACCCAGACTTGCTGCCGTGCGCCACCACCACCACTCTCTCGTCTGCCATGCCTGCCGAGCATGCGCTGCACATTCCAACGACCATGGGTTAGATGTCCACCGCCCGTGTGCGCCAGCCGAGCCTGCCGGTCTAGCTGGGATTGTTCCGCGAGATAAGAATATGGATGATGGTCATCGAGCTCATCCAGCAACCCATGTAGAATATGTATCTGAAGCTGTATCCCTGCTTGTATATGCGTCTTCGCTGTTGTTGACTTTGTGTCTGGGACTTTTTGGACGAACGACTCGATATCGACGTTCTACGTTCGTTGCTTCGATATGAACACCGACGCCCCCATAAACAACGCGCGCTACCTGGCGAATGCTCTGAAAAGACTCCCGCGCAGTGTTCGAGGCCATGTGGTTGCCATCATTGGTGAATTCGCAGGCACTTTCTTCTTCCTCTTCTTTGCCTTCTCTGGCGTCCAGACAGCCAACGTATCCTCGAATACCAACACTGGCACGACGGTCATAACGACGACAGTACAAAAGAACCCCTCACAGTTGCTCTATATTGCTTTGTCATTCGGATTCTCCTTAAGCGCCAATGCCTGGGTGTACTTTCGAATCAGTGGAGGGCTGTTCAACCCTGCAGTGCGTACTTCTCGAGCGAAGGCCAAAGGGAGCTCAATCACTGACGCTTGCTGTGACACAATAGGTCACTCTTGGGATGGTGCTAATCGGTGCCATTTCCTGGATACGAGGGATCTTCCTGTTCGTAGCACAAATGCTCGGCGCGATCGTAGCAGCATACGTGGTACAAGCACTCTTCACAGGTGCTCTGAACGTCAGCACCACTCTTGCTACAACGACGACAATCGCGCAGGGAGTCCTGATTGAGATGCTGCTTACTGCACAACTCGTGTTCACCATCTTCATGCTGGCTGCCGAGAAGCATGCCGGTAACTTCATCGCGCCAGTCGGTATTGGCCTGTCTTTGTTCATCGCAGAGCTTACAGGTAAGATCTTTCCTGGAACAGGGGATGAAATATGATGAAAGCAACAAGGACTAATCATATGTCAAATAGGCGTTTTCTGGACTGGAGGTTCACTAAATCCAGCACGATCCTTCGCTCCCGCCGTCGCTATTGCGGACTTCAAGAGCACACAATGGGTGTATTGGGTGGGTCCATTGGCAGGCTCGGTGTTCGCAGTATTGCTCTACAAGCTCATCAAAGCCTTGGAGTATGAGACAGCCAACCCAGACCCTGAAGCTACCGCACCAACTGCCGCTCCTGCCAAACCGCTCACACCGGATGGTGAAATGAATGGTGCACCGAATGGCCGAACGAATGGTGACGTTGGCAAGATGGCTTGAGACGAGATGCAGAGGAACGGAGAGATGAAAGGGAGAACATGAAGGCCAGTGGTCAGCATGAAACGTACACCTGGCGAATCTTAGACAATGTATGGCTACACCTTCCCCTAGAACACGACTGTATGTAAGTAAACGATCTTCCAAAAATGAAACCACTTATAATATCTTGCCAAGAGCAGTTTGGATCATAAGTATGATGATGCGACGCGCGCCAGATCGTCCTGAGGATGTTTCAGTGGTTTGCAGTGTTCTTAAACCGCCCGACCTCAAACCATGTAATTTGAGCCAGGCCAGGAGATCCTCAGAAATACTTTTTGGCACGACGGAAGCACTGCCGGCGTCTCGAACCTTCATGCAAATTCGACAATTTAGGTTCAACTTTGTGACACATTCATAGCCACACAGGTGTTGGCCGATCCTAACTGCATGGCTGCAGAATCTGTGGTGTAACCAGAATGTGGCAGACTGTCGAGCCCTTGCTTGTTGGAGCCCCGCAAAGCCTGATGGCCGTCCAACGCGATTCCAAACTCCAACATGCATATTTGCGGTGAGCCAGCATACATGCGTGCTCATTAAATACTGCGACCACTCTTGTTTTGCTCGGTAGCGCTCGATTCACACCTTCCTCTTCGTCCCGGTTGCATTGCGATCTCTCGTTTGTCCTTCATCATAGGAACACAGCTTTCATTACCGAGCAGAAACATTGTTGTTACCAGTCAGAAAGAACATGCGTTCTCCCGCAGTTCTAGCGTTAGCAGCGGCAGCAGGTGTCACAGCGGACTGCTCCAAGCTGCAAGTCGACACGTTGGGACGATCGCTCGACCGCATTTTACCGAGATCCTCGAAATCACCCAGTACCGCTGGCTTCATCTCACCCTCCATTAAGACATCCCGCGGAGGTGGTGCCATATGTGTGACAGGTATCGTCCCCGTCACTGTGACCGCGAACAACACGCTATACAGCTACCCGGTCCCGCTCAACCAGACTCAAGTGACCGAGACGTTCCTCGACCTGATCACCGTCGGATCGACGTTTGCTCAGCAGATCAGAGCGGGTTCTCATCAGGTCTCCGGGACTTACAACATCAGTGCCACGATATGCACCCCTTGCGACAACGTGACTCCAGATGGTGTGCAGATTACAACCCATGGCGTAGGCTTCGATAAGTCGTACTGGGTAAGAATGCTGAAGCGACGACCACGCGAGCACTGTCTAATCAGATCACGGAAAGGATTTCGCTCCTGGTAATAGCTATGCAGATGTCGCTGCCGCGAATGGGTACGCGACCTTCTTTTACGATCGCCTTGGCGTCGGAGCGTCGACCAAGCCCGCCGATGGCATCAACGTCGTCCAGTCGAAGCTCGAATTTGCAATCCTCCGCTTCCTCGTCAGTTAGCTTCGAGCAGGTAAAATCAGCAATATCAAGCCGTCCAAGATCGTCGGTGTTGGGCATTCTTTCGGCAGTCTCCTTACGCAAGGAGTCACCGCCAGTTCCCCAGGAGACTTTGGTAAAGCCACCGAATCAATTTGTCTATAGGGTGACATCCGCGCTAACACATTTTGAACGACTCAGATGCTGTGATCTTGACAGGGCTCTCTCTCCTTCAGACAGCGATTCCGGCATTCTATACTGGACTCAACCTGAAGATTGCTTCCCAGCAGAACGCCACACGGTTCGGCGCTCTTGACAACACATATTTGGTCTCTTCCTCCGATATCTCCGACCACCTAGGATTTCTCCGTGCCCCAGGTTTCGACCCCAAGATTCTTCCTGTCATCGAAGCAACCAAGGGCTCGGTCACGTTTGGCGAGCTATTTAGTCTCACCGATGTCACCGCACCGGCTAACAACTACACCAAGCCGGTAGCGATCGTGAACGGAGCGAACGACTTTCCATTCTGCTTCGGAAATTGCACGTATCCGTCCAACCTTGCGGAGCAAGTATTTCCGGTGTTGTACCCGGCTGTACCTCAGACCAGTACAGGGACTTATCTGGCTTCGATCGCTGGGCACGGCCTGAATGTGCATTACTCTGCTGTCGCGGCGTTCGACTGGATACAGAACTTCATCAAGACGCAAGTCTGAACAAGTTCGAAAAACTGTTCGCAGACGCAATACGTCCGTGGAGGAAAAGGATCGTGCTGCTCAATGGCATTAATATCGACATCGTTTGCAGAAATGCGGTGTTGCTAGATATCGCGTTTATCCCATAAGAAGTCATAGTCGTAATCTCGGAAATCATGAAAAATGTCCAGGCATTCGGTGGTCCTCGACGTAAGCAAGTTTTCCATCAAAGATCGAAAATCTTGCCCGGGTTCATGATACCGTTTGGGTCCAATGATCGTTTTATCTTCTTCATAACATCGATTGTGTCCAGGCCCAGTTCTTTCACAAGACAATGCTTCTTGCCCATTCCGACGGCGTGTTCGCCCTTCACATATGGTTAGAGCGGGTCTCTGAATCGTGGGGGCAGATTCGAGCGAACAGATAGACGATACATGAGAGAGTCGAGAGTGAGGAATGGACTTACCGTACTTGTACCATCCATCGCCAGTGCGCGATCCACCATTCTGGTCACACACTCTTCCACTTTCCTCCTCTCTTCCGGATCCTTGCGGTTGTGCATGATACCTTCGTGAAAGTTTCCATCACCGACATGCCCCACGATGTTGGCGAGGAGTCCAAGCTCGTCCATTTCTTTCTTGCTGACCTCTATAATTTCCGCCAATCGAGAGAGCGGGACTGCAACATCGGTTCCCCAGACTTCGTCGCCTTCCTTGCGGAGTGAGAGCATCGTCCACAGCACTTCCTTCCTCGCGGACCATAGCGCATGCTGCTCCTCGGCATCACGCGCGAACTCGAAATCGCGTCCTTGCTGCTGTTTTGCAAGCTTCTGTACTTGCGCAGCTTGCTCCTTGATTGCGGCGGGCGTACCACTGAACTTGATGAACAGGGTGGGATTAGTCTTCCATTTCCTCTTGGAAGCTCCACGGTTCACAACATCCATCGAAACATCGTCCATGAGCTCGAGCGCTGCGACCTGTATGCCAGCTCGGACGACGGACTGTGCTGCTGCAGCTGCTGCCCGGATCGATGGAAAATTCACGATGGCTACGGAAGTCTCCTGCGGAATGACAGCAAGTTTGAGAGTGATCTCTGTCACCAATCCGAGCGTGCCCTCAGATCCGACGAAGAGACCATTCAAATTGTACCCTGCAGCACTTTTACGTGGTCGGCGCCGTGTTTTGACCACAGTTCCGTTCGCGAGCACTACTGTAAGGTTGACCACCCAATCTTTCATAGTTCCGTAGCGAACAGCATTTGTTCCTGAGCAGGAAGTACCTACCATGCCTCCAATCATAGCGGTCGGGCCGGGATCTACAGGAAAGAAGAGACCAGTGTCTTTGATTTTCTCATTTAGAGCCATCCAGCCGATGGCTGGCTGCACTGTGACATCCATATCATCGGGGCGCATCTCAATTACCTTATCCATGAAGCAGAAGTCCACGCTCACACCGCCAAACGGCGCAGAAAAGTTCGCTTCTAGTGATGAGCCCCCCGAGTAAGGGATGATCGGAATTCTGTATTGATGACAAGCCTTAGCGATCAGCACGACATCGTCGGTTGACTTTGGGTATGCAACTGCTACAGGAAGCACGTCAATGTTAATGCTTGACCATTCCGAGTAGCCATGTTTGACCAGGTCTTCGTCATCTGTGCTAATGGCACTTTCGCCCAGTTTTTGTCGGAGCTCAAAGATGGCTTTCTCCATCTCCGTTTTGGTCGCATAGGTGATCCCAATGCCTGGAGTCGTGTGAAGATTCTGAGATGAGACATTATTAACGCCCACGAAGTATGCTAAAGTTGCCACAACTGTCGAGAATAATGCCACTCGCCCAGTGGTCCAGGAAGAAAGCTGGACATGTGATGTGGTGGCCTGAGAGGTGGTTATGTGCCTTCGGAGCTTGGACTTCGTTGATGTCGATACTTTAGTTCTGATGACGCTGCTGATGCGACCAGCTGTCCGTTGTGCGTTCATGGCAAGGGTAGTGGAGGTGATTGTGCACAACCCAATCTATGACGCTGCGCAATCGGAGATCAAGTTCCACACAAAATATGTGGTTCTTGATAAGAAGGCGTTGTGAGGTTGTAGTGTGAGGTATCACAAGCTGCTTCGGTCATCCTATGTGGCTACAGTGCAAATTCGACTTCTCGAGTCAGCTTCGAAAGTCACCCTAGATATCTTAAGTTTCACACTCAATATCGATTCGGAACGAGCGTGTTCGAAGTCATCATTCTCAACGCATCCCGCATAACGATTTTCTTTTGCAGTACATATCTTCAACCTTGATTACATGTATACTTGCAGTGTATAGTATGCCATGATGGCATCGAGTACACTCATGAGTGTGCAGGTCGGCTGTTGCCCTTCACGATGGCCGCATCACATCGCGTCTCACACGCGCCAGATGACGAACTTGAAAGTGCTTGCATACAGACATGCGGCGTGTCGGTGGCAAACTGTAATAGAACGATGTGAATGATGCACCCAAGGTTATTGAGTAAGACAAGATGACTACCGGGTTCACCTTGCTTGCCGCGGAGTTTGATCGCATACTCAATTGCCCGTATCCTACCCAACTAAAGGTGAGATCTATATCGTACCGCGCTAGCTCAAGGATACTCACCAGACCGCTGATCATACTAGGCACTCCACGATATCATCTTGACAAGATGTGCTACAGCGGACATCGAAAGATGGGTTCAAGAAAATCGCTGCCGGCTGGCTCATGTCGCTTGCATTCTCCTTGACGGCATCCAGCAGTGGTCATACATTGAGTATATCATTGCTCGCTTGTCAGCATGCGTGCTGTTCCGTGATGCCGTACTCATGCTTCAACCTCATTACCTCGACGCAGTCCTTGAGCAAGCAATGCGTATGGACCAAATGGATGAGTCGTCTGCTTCCCTTGCGGTCACCATGCTCTCTCATCCTTTTTCCGGAGGGTACACGCTTCCAGCCCGTGTCCAGACTTTTTTCCTACGTCTGGTGAAACGAGCTTCTGCTCATTCTACCATGGCCACAGTCAGACCAGTACTGGACGTGTTACGAGGCACTTCTACCCTACTCCTCGGCCTTTTGAGCCCATCTTGCATGTTACGCTTCGAACAGCAGCTCTTCAGTATCCTCCGAAGCAGCACAATACGTTCCGAAGCGGAACAAGAAGAAAATTGTTTGACACTTTATTGTCTTGCTATCATGAAGACTGTGACCGAGGCTGGTGACGAGTACCTCAAGTTGACTTCCAGTCCTTTCAATACTCAAGAATTACTCGCCAGTACGCAGGCAGAACCACAGCAATGGGATGCTGATGCGATGCGGAGATTCTTCACTAAGCCGAAAACTTTGCAGCTCTTGGTCTTGCGTGTCATGGACGCGATAAGAACAAGTGACAACCGAGCATTGGAATTCCAGGTCAACGTCCTGCTACTTTCGAACGACATATTAGGAGCCATTCCAACGAACTTGAGGACTTCATGGTGTTCTGAAAATAAGAGTCTGCTCCAGCGATTGGAGCAGAAGGCTACAGCTGCGGGCTTAAATAAAGGTCTTCAACTCCAGGCTCTTGCATTTTTATCTCAGCTTCCTCTGCCGGAATACACCTTGGAGCAGATTACGGGAGTTGCACATCAACTGCTAGCACAATCCGATGCCTTTGCCACACTTAGTGCGACCACTGCAACTGATGCAGTCATTGAGTTTGTAGCAAGTGCCGCAGATCAGACGAGTATGCCGTCGTTTCTTCATACCATGCTGGACGTGTTGTCTTATAGCACAGCCTCGGAAGTGATTCAGCTGAGCCCAATTTACACTCGTCTATTGGATCAGATACGAGTCACCGCTATAGGGCAATCAGAACTAGCAGAAGCAGTCACATTGACCTTGAACAGTGCCCCTATCGCTTCAAGACTTGGGATCATCGCTGAGATGGACGACTCGAAGTACAGCGTTGTCTCTAATGTCAATGCTGAGATGCCGAAGTGCAGTGTTGTTTGGCAGGACGCGAAGAGCGCTGTGATCTATGCACTAACAGAGTTGTTGTTAAGCACTATGGCTTCGACCAAAATCGGTTGCGACGTCCCGCACACAACAGTGGCAGTACTGCTGAAGCTGCATGCTACACATGCTAGACCGATGCAAAAGTGTACGCACACTAGGCACAATGCTCCCAATCTTGTCACCAGCATGAACAGCCAGGTCGAGTCTCAACAGCCTGAAATTACGAGTCAAGATTGGAGAGCGGCCATTTCAAAACTTCTCGCCGCCAGATCTCGTGCTGAGAATGAGCAAGTTGTCCAGATATTTCAGCAAGCTTGTGCAGACTTGGAAGCTCGTTGTGAAACTGCCGAAGGACCTTTACATATGGAGCAAAAGCGTTGCAACGAATTGCAAGCAGATTACGATGAGCTAAGCAAAGCATACTCTGAGCTGGAGGCCCACAACATTAGCATTGACATGCGTCTCGAAGCCCTGGGAAAGGAGAAGTTGGACGTGCTACATGATCTCAAAGACGTCCAGACTCGAGCAGATGGGTTGCATGATCGTACCCTCGAGCTGGGAAATCTACTGAAAGACACAAAGCTCGAGGCCGATCGTCGAAATGACGAAAATGATTCGATGGTGGAGCTCATGAAGCTGGAGCACGCGACGGTGTTGGCGAGAATGCAAGAAGATCTAGACGAAGCTCGAAGTCGTGAGGACTTCAGCCGAAAGAGCTTGGAATCAAAAATCGACGAGGTCAAGAGCCTAGAGCTCGAGCTACAGGAGTCAAACACGACGAATACCGAGATCAAAAACGGGAAGGCTGAACTTGAGAAACGAATGGAAGCTACGTCTGAGAAATGCGCGGTACTGGAAGCATCGGCGCAATCCCTGCGAGATCGCTGCTCCGAGCTGGAGACCGATCTGGCCTCGATGCGATCGCAGTCGGACGAGCGCGAAGAAGCCCACCGTCGTGAACTACAGCAAGTTCAGCACCGTGCTGGTCGGGCTTGTGAGGAGAATGATGCGGCTCACCGCGCCACCATCGAACAACTGACAGCTCAAAACAACAAGGAGATGGATCGATTCAAGCAGCAGCTTATCGAGATCGGGTCTGAGCTTGAGGAAGCAAACGCCCATCACGGCGAGGTCATTGCTAGGCGGGACAAGGAGCTCGCAGTTAAGGAGCAAGAGGTACTCTCTGTTCATCACCGAGACTGCAAGTCGAAGCTAACACAACCTAGGTTGAGCGTCTCCGCCGCCGCTGCAGAGAGAAAGACGACCAGGTCACGCAAGCAAATCTCATGCGTATCAACCTGATAGCGGCGATGGGCATTCCCCAAGAACCAGAGGCTCTAGCATCTAGGATGGAAGCCGGCGTACCTCATAGACATCTGTCAACAGCCACTCGTGGACCAACACAACAACGTCAGCCGCCCTCGCCCACGGACTCCCCGACCCTTCGCCATCAGCACCAGTCCCGCGCCGAGCAATCCTTCACCTCCAGCCACTCCTCGCAGGAACAAAGCGGACCCACGCCGAAACGTGCCCGTCCACGGCCATCAATCAAGCGCACGACTGCGAAAGTCCGCAGTCATGCGAAGCCGATCCGTCAGAGTGCGCCAACGAGTCGTCAGCCGCTAGGGAATCTGAGCGTGAACAAATCGCCACGGAAATCAGGTCTCCAGCCGCTGAAGCTTCAGGGCCAGAGCGCGCGCTACGACGACTTGTGTCTTACGGAAGATGAAGAGGGAAAGGATGAGGCGGATGAGGAAGAATCGACGTTCGCGGGCAGCGATATTTTCACCGGCACGGCGGCGCAGGCGGAAGTCGATGAGCTGCTGTCGCGCCAGCCGCTGGGACGGAGATGAGGGAATGTGGACAGGACCGGATGATGACCTTCTCTTTTGCGTAACGGGTTGGATATAATGACTCTCTTTAGTTTGGATACGCGATCACGATATGTGCTCTTGTTCGAGTCTGCCTTCACGTCATTGATATATGTGTGGTGGTGTGCTTCACTACCAATGCCATGCAGCTTTCGCTTCTGTACCATAAGCACAGTGGTGTCCGGGCCAAGTGGCCCGCTCCCCAGCACAAGGTCAAGGAGTCATCTACATGTAATACGATAGGCGCGTTCAATCCTGGAGTTGTTTGGGATGGATCCCATCAAGGTTTGCTCAATATCAGGCTATCGGTTTCATCCCAAGCAGCCTTTATATTCAGATGCAAGTGACCGTACCCTGCAACAATGCCGCAGATGAAACTCGTCGGGAAGGACCCACTTCAGCAGGCATCACTGTACTCGGTGAATCATGGCATAAACGTGTGTATACATGAAACTCATCTATGGACGGATCTATGGACCGAGAATGGTCCGAAGAATGCAGTCATCACCGTTGTCCGGGCAGACTCTAGTCCTGTTTAGCTGTTTGTCCTCAGGTCCTGTAGGTCCCCCACTCCACTTTGCCAGCGCCGAGATGCCCAGCCCATAGCTTTGTCGTGGATCACCCCTGGGGTATTGCTGGTCACCCCACTCTCCGAGGAACTGGAGCCAGTTCGTTGGAGTGCTGTTATCGTATGACGCAAAAGTGCCGATACCGTCGGTAGAGGGTGTGTATGTGTAGTAGTACGCCGACAGGGTCGGATCCCAAACAGGACCCTCGTCGGTGAAGTCTTCGACAGGCCCAAGGGGCAGGTTGAGGTTTGTGATGGAATGATCGTGAGTCCCACTGATGGCGTAGTTGGCGTGGGACCCGTTGGCGGAATAGACAACCGGACGGATGCTGCCATTGTATTTGTTCACGGTGTCATAGGTGAACGCTTCACCATTGGCATGCTGGCTGTACCAGACAGCCGTCGGCACACCATCCTGAAACCTGACCATGTTGTGCTCCCAGTCGCCCACATGGTCACCAACCACAAACTTGAAGTCGAGGAGGCCGTAACTTCCACCGTAGTTGAAGCTATTCAATGTCAGCGTCAAAGTTCAGATCCTAAGTGCTTGGTATCTAGCTTACGCATAGAAGTACATGTAGAATGCATCTACAAGCCCGCTGCCATGGTCGTTCACAATGATGGCGCAACTCACTGCGCCATCGGTCTTGCCAGTGCTGTCCGGAGCAACACCAAGGAAATAACTTGGGAACTCGGTAGCATTTTGTGTGCTTGTAAGATATACACTCTTGCCTCCCAGCTCATTCAGTTCCGCCAGGTTGTCCAACGTCAGCGGACTCGGCGCGCCTGCGACGGCGGTAAAGTTGACTTCAGGATGGGTGTTGGCGAGCTGAGCACCAATGTCCGAAGGCCGGTAAGGATCGCCGCTGTAGAGGTAGACCATCGGCGCATAATCGAGCACGAACGAAGGAACGCCAGAGGGAGCCTGCCTCTTGATCGTAGGATGGGCTGTTGCAATGGCCGCCAGGGCACAGAGAAGCGTTGCGCGTGCCATGATCAAAGAAATGTAACGAAAGACTGAATGTGGACGCAATGCAAAAGAGAGGACGAGCAGGGCACTTACACCATGTTATGTAGTCGCGGCAGAGCAGTTCGAATAGCGTCGCTGATCATCTTGAAGGTCAGGACAGCCCGTTAGATCACTGTATCAGCTGGTTCATTTGCTGGCCACCAAGACCTCGGGAGCGAAGAGACTGGCCTACCAGACCGCAGGCCTGCGAACACGCAGAAGAGCCAGACGATCAGCGGCGAATAAAAAACATGACATTTGCAAGTGACTGGTGCTAGCGACGAGACCACACGCGGCCAGAGATGCCAGATTTCTCCATGATCAGCGTCATGCTTTGAGCCGACATGCGCAATCGACCCACGGAGCGTCCGCGCGACAGTCCAGCACGCCCAGTCGGAAGTCCAAGGTGGCGCGTGCGAGTCTTGTCGGCGGGGTGGCACCAGGGAAGCGAGTCTGGGGTGGCGTTCTAGGGGGTGCCGTTGACGATCACGCTGGACGCGTCGGTGGAACGATTGGTGGGCTGAGAAGTTCGCAATGTAAGGAACAGATCGACGTTGCTGCCAAGCATGCGGCTCGGTGCGGGCAGTACAGTCGGACCTCGCTATAGCGATCGCTTTTGTGAGGAGGGTTTATATCGCTATAATGAGGTTATTGCTACAGCGAAAGTCACGTGTGTGCAGTTTTGTGAGGCCCTCAAGACTAGTAGCTTCTCAGATCTCTCTGTTGTAAGGCTTCAAACTGCCTGTTCCTCACAATCCTCTCATATTGATCCAATCTCTAAAGCTAGTTGTAGTTGCAATCAACTACTTGTTCTTTATGTAGTCTCAACTAGTTGATCAGATTGATTGCTTACAAAGGGTTGATCTTTAGCAACACCTCAACCTCTTTATTATTAGATTCTTCTATAGGGACTAGCTTAAACTGCTAAGCAATATGCTCCCTTAGATCTTTAACTATGTTACTAACAACCTTATTAAGTGGATTAAGCAACTAGTTAATAGCTATAGCACTACTAATCCTATAGCTATTAATAAGGTCATCTAGCTAGTTTTGAACTACTTGTCTTGCTTTAAGATCTTAAATATTGACCTTAGAAGGTCTTATTATAGCTACTAGATTAATAGCTGCCTTAATCTAGTAATTAGTAATTATCTATATAGAGATCTTAGACTAAGCAATATAAATAAACCTTATTAATTTAAGAAGGTTAATAGATGTAAGAGGATCCCTACTACACTACTATTCTTTAAGTATATAGCAGAGCTAGTACTTCCTATAAATAGTCTTAAAGGTATAAATAATCCCTTAATCTAGTAGTTGTGTCTTACTAGTTGTGTTTAGAGGGAGCTATAAGATCTCTATGTTCTACAATCTAAACTCAAGTAGTTAGCTCTTAATTGTGTTAACTATAAGCTTATATACAGAGAAGTTATCTAGTAAAAGAAGGACCTTTCTACTAGCTATTTAATTGTCAAACTAGTGTAGCTAGTCTTCTATAATAGTGCTAACTATCTAGGCCTTTTTATTAGCTCTGTTACGAGCGTGATCATCCGTACCACGGGACGGCGTTCCCTGTGTCACGCGTCACGTGCTACGCAACCACATCTGAAGTGATCAGTATGATCACCTTGATCAGTGCGGTCAGCTACTGATCATCCTCACCACTGCTGATCGAACCGATCACTACGATTCTCCTATGTATATAGCGCAGCTAGTTTCATTAGATAGAATCGTGTACAACTCATTGTTCATACTCAGTGATTAGAATAACATAACTC
>PXOE01000048.1:0-75723 GCA_003012245.1 Microcyclospora tardicrescens
ATGCTCACGCCGACTGCCCGGGTCACGCAGATTACATCAAGAACATGATGACTGGTGCCGCATCGATGGACGGTGCCATCATCGTCGTCGCTGCTTCCGATGGTCAGATGCCACAGACAAGAGAGCACTTGCTCCTCGCAAGACAGGTCGGTGTACAAAGAATTGTGGTCTTCGTGAACAAGGTCGATGCTATCGAGGACAAGGAGATGTTGGAGCTGGTCGAGATGGAGATGCGTGAGCTTCTTTCATCGTATGGCTTCGAGGGTGATGAGACCCCGATTGTTCTTGGATCTGCGCTCTGCGCTCTTGAGGGTCGTGAGCCAGAGCTCGGCGAAAGCAAGATCGATGAGCTACTCGCTGCCGTGGACGAATGGATCCCTACACCTGAACGTGACGTGGCCAAGCCCTTCCTCATGTCTGTCGAGGATGTCTTCTCGATCCCTGGCCGTGGCACGGTCGCTTCCGGTCGTGTGGAGCGTGGTGTGTTGAAGAAGGATTCCGAAGTCGAGTTGGTAGGCAAGAACGCTACCCCTATCAAGACCAAGGTCACGGATATCGAGACTTTCAAGAAGTCTTGCGATGAGTCTCGCGCCGGTGACAACTCGGGACTGCTGCTCCGTGGTGTGAAGCGTGATGATGTGTTGCGCGGCATGGTCGTGTCTCAGCCTGGCACCACTAAGGCACACCGAAAGTTCTTGACGTCCATGTACGTCCTGACCAAGGAAGAAGGAGGTCGCCACACTGGCTTCCACAACAACTACAAGCCGCAATTGTTCATCCGAACAGCTGACGAAGCTGCTTCGCTTACATGGCCTGAGAACAGCGAAGGTGCCAAGGAGGACAAGATGGTCATGCCTGGCGACAATGTGGAGATGGTCTGCGAGATCAACAAGCCGCTGGCTATCGAGCAAGGTCAACGATTCAACGTCCGCGAGGGTGGCCGAACTGTCGCCACTGGTCTCGTCACCCGTATCATGGAGTAATGCAGGGCACGAGATTGCCCTTTGCCGGACGAGGAGAAGCGCATTAGCCTTACAAACAATGCATCCGCTTTCGCCACAGGCAAGACCTGAGCAGGCACCTCATATCCAAATGCATGACAACACCAGCAGGAAAGCGTCACAATACTCGGGAGTGCACAACCGAACACGACCAAGATCTTGTACCAACACATCACCCTCAACTTCATTCGCATACCCCAACCCCTTTCCCCTTCAATTTATGTAACCCTGTATTCACAACGCCTACATTTTTGTATAGACACAATAGAGCATTTGCTCGCCGAGATGAGATAAGAAAGTCACAAACTATGACTTTGTGTGAGGAGGAGACTGACGGGGTCACGATGGAAGCGGGGGAGTTCAGTATGGTGCGGATATAGCTGTCTGCTGGCGGCAAGCATGTATTTGTAGAAGGTGTCGATGGCGTTCCTTGAGCGAACAAGCAGCTTCTTACCTCCAGACCACGCAGATGTGTTGCTGTAAGAATACTTTCAGGGCAGTCTAGAAAGTGTATGATCTCTCAACTCCACCTGTTTCGTTCCTCAAGTCAGTTTGTTATTCTTGCCCTGCGAAACGTTCTTGTGCGAGTATTTCATAGTCAACGAGTCAGAAGGATGTACAAAGCTGAATGCAGCGAGAAGAAATGTCTCGCAATGCTCAATTCCACACGATGATGATGCTCCCTTCTAGCTCGAACTGCATACATGCACGCCCCATAACCTAGCCGTTCAATCCCATGCCGTCCCAGCTCTATGCCTGCCCTTGCTCCTGGATAATCTCGCGATTCAAGGTGATGCCCTTCAGGATGCGGTCTGCGCCCTTCTGCACCAACTGGCCCGCCACGTCGCGGCCGAACTGGTCTGCATCCTCGCGCGTCGCAATACGTTTGCGCAGCTCAGTCTCCGCCGCCTCTTGCCCATCGAGACTTACAACGATCGCGCGCATGATCAGCTCGTCAGTTTCCTGCTGCGAGGCATCCGTCGCGGCGGTCGCGCCGCCAAGTCCGGTCGTCGCTTGCCCCGAGAGCTTGTGGTAGTCTCCGGCGGGCTTGACACCCAGCCCGACGTCCGTGTCGAGGATGCCCTTGCGCATCACCCACTCCGTCTCGACGCCGATGGGGACAGAGCAGCCGCCTTCGAGCGTGCGCATCAGGCTTCGCTCCGCAAGGGCCTGGCGGGTGCTACGCTCGCAGCCGATCTTGCTGAGCAGCTCGGCGGTGCGGGCGTCGCCTTGCCGCGTCTCGATGCCGAGCGCACCCTGTCCAACTGCGTGCAGCATACCGCCATTGTCCTTGGAGAGGTATGTCGTGATGCGGTCGCTCATGCCGAGACGTGCTAGTCCGGCCACGGCCAGAATGATGGCGCTGAAGGGACCCTCTGGATCGTCCAGTTTGGCGAGCCGGGTGCCGATGTTGCCTCGCACGTCGGTAAATTTGAGATGGGTATGTTGTCTCTTCAACTGGGCGATCCGGCGGAGTGAGGAGGTTCCCACCACGCTGCCTTCTGGTAGCTCCGCGAGAGTTTTGTATTGTCCTGCAAGTGTGGGCTTGATGACGAGCGCATCACGGGCATCTTCACGTTTCGTCACAGCGCCGAGGATGAGGTCGACGGGTAGTTGTGTCGGCATGTCCTTAAGACTGTGGACAATCAAATCGAGGCGGCCATCCGAGAGCAGCACTTCGAGCTCTTGCGTCCAAAGCGCTTTTTCGTTGAACTTGTGGAGGGCTGTGGTCTGGTTATTGTCACCGGTGGTGCTCATGGCATGGATCTCAAAGTGATGGTTCGGCCATGCTTGTCGGAGAGATTTGGCGACCTCGTCGGCCTGTACTCTGGCAAGGAGGGACTTTCGTGTGCCGATGTGGAAGACTTGTTGTGCTGTTGCGGCTTCCGCGGTGGTGGTGGTGGCGGTCGTCGCCATGCCGTGCTACCTTATTAGAAGAAGAGACGAGGATGATTGAGCAATGACAGATGTTCCCAACACGAAGATTGACCGAAGAAGAGACAATTATAGAATGCCACCATTAGTGCTAATATTCCATAATCCCAAGCATCTCCGAGGGTGACGTCTGGCGCTCCAATGCTGGGGCGAAAACATCTCGAGTTCGCCGTCTGCCCCGCCAATGCACATGCCTGCCTGAATATGTGCCTGACCTGGCGGGGAGGCCATGAATCTGCGCTGAAGCTGAAACAGCACGACGACGCGAACAAGACACGAGGCTGCTGCTAGTAACACCGCCATTGTTCACTTGGTCCTCCTATTGTAAGCTGAGCCTCTCTCCTTCTCATTGTCTCTTCCTCTCCTACTTCATCTGTAGAACAACGCTTTCTTTCCACTCTCGTCCAGATCGCATGCTTTGTCCCGTTTCCATGCAATAACTCACGAACCCGCTCGCCGCTTCGGAATCTCGATATCCCCTACTCCTGCATGGTAGCACAGGACCAAGTTTATACGCCGGACTTAAAAGACCTGATCTCGAGGGAAGTGAACGTACCTGGCTATTGAACACACACCAACACACCAACACACACAAGCCATGGAACAACCCGTACACATCGCTGTTAAAGCAGCCAGTCCCGTCTCGGAGGCGTCCCCCTCGAGCACAATCACCTCGCCCGCTCGCGGTGCCGAGATGCGTGACTTCCTCCAAGCCCGGCTGCAGAAGAACCGGGCGCCTCCCCTCGTGCACGGCTGGGACTTCTACCACGACCGCCAGGACCGCTCATCCTCCACCCAAACAACCTCCACCACCACTCCGCCAACCTACGAGCAACGCCTCGAGCACCTCGCCGCCATCACCGACGTACGCCACTTTTGGTCCGTCTTCAACAACTTCCCCTTGAGCGCCCTCGCGCTGCGCGACAGCATCCACCTGTTCCACGCGGGCGTCAAGCCGCTATGGGAGGATCCGCGCAACACGCGCGGTGGCAGCTGGACGTTCCGCGTTAACAAGGCGCAGGCCGCCGAGTTCTGGCAGGAGGTGTGTCTGATGGCTATCGGCGAGCAGCTGCAGGCGGCGGTGGAGAGCGCACGCACGACGTTCCGCGACGATGTCTGTGGGATCAGTCTGAGCGTGCGGTTCAACAGTATGCTGGTGCAGGTGTGGAATCGCGATGCGGGGCATGAGGAGGGCGTACGGCGGTTGCGGGACGTGGTGATGGAGGGCGTGAGTGAGGAGTTGCGGCCGAAGGAGGGGAGTTATTACTATAAGCGACATTGCGAGCATGCGGCGTTTTCGGGCGAGGGGGCTGAGGGAGGGAGTTGAGTAGGGAGTTTACGGCTTGTGGCAGTGGTAGAGATGGACGTTCATGGCGGCAAAAGGCATACAGCCGGCCCAGCATGTGATATTACGACGATATACGACACACCGATACATGAAAATATTCTCCATGCTGGACATTGAGCATCAAAAAAGGGCGTAGCAGCGAGGTGTCATATAGCGTTATATATCCCCAAGGGCATCTACAGACATATACTCATGCAGTCCAAGGCGCGGCCACAGGCGGCGCTGATGTCGCGACATCCCGCAACTACGCCAGCCTACCCCTGAGGACAGGAGCTGTCAATACAGATATGGCCGCTTCATCTCGCGCGATGTCGCTCCCTCCTCCCCTCACCGCCATGTCCCGCAGCAGAACCGCTATCCTTGACAGTTCCAACGCTCGCCACCCTCTGCCCGCCAGCATGATCGCGCAGATCGACCTTCATGCGCTTCTCCATGAGCTGAAGATGAGCACCCGCATCGATGCTCTGATAGCCGATCTGGGTGCCCAGCAAGGGCGTCTCATCGACCACGGCCGCTGAGTCGACATCAGCAGGACAGGAGGATCGGGAAATGTTGGAACCGGAGAGGTTACGGCCGAGAGGACGATTCTTACGCTTGGTGGGTGCGGGTGCAGGATTGGCGTTCTCGCTTCCACGCGAATTCGAGCGCGAGATGAGACTTGCGAGATCTGCGGCGACTTCATTGGCTGGTCTGGAGAGAGAGGGCATCAGACTTGGGGCCGGCTCTGATGAGGTCGTGTTTCGAGGCTGTGAAGAAGTCTTTGGTGGGGAGAGCGGAGTCGGCACATAGAGACTGTCTGTATTCATCGCATCTCTTGGTCCCTTTTCCATGGAGACGTCGTCTGCAGAAGCAGAAAGGGATGCTTTCCGCGGTGACGCGTTCGGACTACGTTCACCCAAAGGTTGAATGTGAGTACGCCTAACTTCGGAGGGCTCATCAGTCATGAGAAGTGGAGATCCAGCACTGTCGTCCTCGTTGTCCTCAAGGATGAACGGTGCTTTACGTCGTGGGGCCACAGTCGGGCCAGATGCAGGTGGTGGCGCTGCCTGAAACGACAAACTGGTCGCAGGATGTTTTTTGCGGCCGTTGGAAAGACGCTGGGGTTTCATTTCACCTGTTCTGCACGAGATCAGTAAGGGTGACACCTCTGTGAGTGTGGGAAACATACCTTTTCGAGCCCTTCGACTCACGGGTACTCGTTGCACCTGTGATTGGAGTGCCGGTCTGACTTTGTATGTATGGTGCAAGCGCTATTCTATAGTCATCAAGAGATAACATACTTCGCGACTTCAAGCAGTCATAAAACCATTCCATTCTCACGGCAGGAATGTTGTGTTTGGCAGCATATTGTGCCTTCTCGTATTTGATGGCAGCCGATGGACTCAAGAGCACGGAGACCTGTGGTCCAAAGTTTGGCGCGTAGGTTGCCCCAACTATTTTAACGGCTTCTGCACTCTGCCGTAGGTCCACGCTATTCAAACCAGTCATGTTTATGGACAACTTGTCGAATCCAGGGATGAAGTCCTTAGGCAGTGGTTGACTCAATGCATCAACATCAGGATCGTGAAGACTCTTGTGCTGTATACAACGCTCCAGCCACCACTGAGAAACGAGCTTCGTACCCCTGGGCACTGCCGGGATGGAAAGGTCTGTGTGGTGCGGTACAAGCATGTATTTCGTTGAAGAGGGAGATTTAGCCGATGACGCTTCCAAATCAGCAGCAGATACCACAAGTGTGGCTCCGTTCGGTTCGAGATATTGTTTCAGTAGTTTAGCTTTCTCATGATTGAAACCATGTATGAGGACATATGCGCCAGAGAAGAGACCCTGTGGCTCGGAAGTGAAGGCGGGCTGATCAGCAATTTCGGTTCGGTCTATTTGCACATCGTTTGCAATGCTCGCATTCTCGTTATGAGACTGCTCATGCATCGAGTCGTCTCTCCATTGATCCGCCACGGAGGCTGTGGTGAGATCTTCTCGCCCAGCCATATCTTGCCACAAATCCTGGCTGTCCGCATTGAGACGAGTGCTGGCGGATCGTCGCAACTTCCTCTTGCCTGGCTCTCCCAAAGATCCCGTCGCAGTGTCTGTATCCCTGTCGCGCTTGCCTAAACTCGTCCTTGGTCTTGTCTGTGTCTTGAATGCTCCTCGGCCCTGGTGTTCGATAGGCATGGACGGGTGGTACAATGCCTCATCCAACATCATTCCTCTATGCAAGCAGTCTTGAAACCACTTCGCCGTCACAACATGGATCCTCCACGATAAAGCGTGCTCATATTTCGGACCGGATGCAGTGTGCGCAATGAGGTGAGTGACTTGCTTGGTCAAGTCACCATGATATTCGGCGCCATGCTTCTCAAACGTATCCTTGAAAGACTCTCGTTCCCTCGTATCCGTGAATCCGGTCAGACAAGCTTTGAGCTCGAAGAAGGTGGGCAATTTATGTTGTCGTTCCAATGCTGCGACATCCACCTCGTCACCCGTCATCCATGCCTGACGAACCGCTTCAAGCCAATTAGGGTGGAGGACTGCGATGTCTGGACGTTCCTTGGCGGTGTATTGATATTTGGGGGTGTTGGTGCTTCCGCAGATGAGATGGGTTACATCACATGTCAAGTCCAGCTTATGAACTGCCCCCAGCTCTTCTGCAATGCTCGCCAGGTTGGTCTGTGAGTGTTTTTCATTAGCTCGCGTGCTTGGCTGGAAGTGAGTGCCTCGAGGAGAAGAGACATACGCGAACATCTTGTGGCAGGGCAGTACAGCAGATGACCAGACCATGCAAAGGTCGATGGCTATTGTCAGCCATCTCCACCTGCTATGATCCGGCAAGAGGAATGTCGACAGTGTCGCGGTAGAGCGAATGCCTTCTCGTCACGTTATCGGCTTCAATTATTCGAAGACGCGAAGACACGCGAAGCACCAATGCGGAAGCAGCCGCCCCCGGATTACCTCGATCGGCAAACATCTGTGGTTCTCTGTGTGGGTAACTTGAAAGCACCCACGACAATCATGTTCTATCATAAGCATCGTCTCTAGCAGGAATTTTCTAATCCTTGAAATGGGCCGTGAGGATTTTTGAGACGGCTACCCAGCAAAACGATAACACAGCCGATCACGTCCCACCACAGCTCTGATATCTGTATATCTGCGCATGAAAACATCACCAATGTATCGATCTGGGGATGCCTGATCAGACCGCCTCACTTCCGCTTGCATCCGCTCAGCGAAATTTGCTTATACTCAGACTATATTCTTGCGCATTGCGAAGAAGAATGTACGCTCATCGCAATTGAGCATGGGCATTTCCCGTGGTTCTTTTCAAGTCGTCAAATGAAGAATCCGCGCGCATAAATGGGGCAAGGCAGTCGTCAGCTAACCAGGGTGTGTGACATGCCAGAAGCTATCGCTTGATGTTTCAGGGTTCTCTATTGATATGCCCAGTTGTAGGTTATTGAAGCCACCAAAGTCATCGAGCATGCTGTCTCCGAGGGCGCAGCATCTTCCCTGCCAATGAGAAACGCTTGGACCTTGGAAGCAAGCTCGGCGGCCGGGACCAGATCCGGTATTGCCAGGGCGAGGGACACTATGTGCTGTACACGAGCTCGTCGACAGTCCAGTGACTTGAGTTGTGAACGAAAAGCATCGGTCTGTTCTGTCGACAATCTCCAATCGTGGTAACGCCAGATCATTTATATAGACTTCGTCCACGCGACAAAGGAACAGTTGCCAAGATGATGCCAAGACGCAGCGCATGAGATCCTTGCGGCACATCTCGAATGATGTATGTTCAGTCTGGGGCGCAGAACTAGGTGATGCGGGCTGCAGAAGACCCAGACGATCACTTGCTCGTCCTGCATTCGATCGACGGACTAACGGCAGACACCGCACACAATCGGGCCTGCAACATCAATTCTTGCGGATGATGCGCGGCACGGCAGTACCGGCACGAGCTGAGCGAGTTCGCACTGCCACGACTGCCCAGATCTGCGGTGCTGTGATGCCATGATCTTGCAACCATGGCGTTGGACGTCGGGCACACGGCTGGCTCGTCGGGCGGCCAACTTCGCCCACACCTCGCTCGTCAGCATTCGTGGCTGTCCCGGAACCACCAGGGCTAGCTCTACGTCAAGTCTTTGCCGGACCGGTGGGAAGGTCGCGGTGGGACTGCCGCACACATCCTACTGGGCAAAGGCGCTTCGTCATCCATTGACCTCTTTGTCATTGTTGTCCGATGACATGGAACGCATGGTAATCCGCTGCTGGACTGTTGTGCTGGATTACACGCTTGGAATTAAGTCCGTCCAGACTACCTTTTCTTAGAGCGTCCATCATCGTTAGCACACAGAGACGCAACCATTCCGAACTGGTAATATCATCATGTCCCTCGGTTTCCATTGGAAGTGTTGATTTTGCTTTTCGTCTTGCCTTTCGTCTTCCCTATGACATCGACTGCTTGTATGAACCAATCTCATTAGAAGCAGAATAACATCTACTGGACAATTCTCGTATACAGCACATCCACGCCCTCCCACGCTGCATCACCACACATCCTCCCCGCGTTTTGACCCGGATCTGGTTCCTCCAACCTTATTACCTTCCGACCGCTTTGCGCTGATCGTACAATCCTCCGCCTGCCTCAGCTTCATCCAGCGCATTCGGGACATTGACTTGTTTCTGATATCGTGGATCTTCCTGTACATATAGTAACGAGATCTCCATTGTGCTGGTCGAGGAAATCTGCAAGAGTCGTGTTTCAGCAGGACAAGGCGCTTTCACCTTACACAAGACCATCACAAGCACTTCGAATCGCAGGAACCTTTTAGCAACGCTGCCACGACCCGACGAACTGCAACACTACAGGCAGTCGAAGCGCGCCTGAGGCCGTGCCCATCAACTCCCGGAAGAATCGTTCACTGGTGAGTGAGGCATGTTTTCGTCTGTTTTACATTCCGGCCGCCGCTCCCGCATGGATGCTGTACCACCATGGAGTGGTCAGGTACACAGGTTTCGTGACAGTTGCACGAAACACCCGTGATACCTGAGTGAATGCATACAACACAGTGAAGCAATGCTGTCTGGCATTGCACTTCTTTCTCCACCCTTGCTATTCTACGCGCGCGCGAGCATATTTCCTGTCTGCAGCCTGACGCTGACCTTGTATGCACTATGGCAGCCCTCCGACGAGTTCGAGCCAACGGCGTTGTACGCTACTTACCAGAAACCGGATTTGACAGTCCTACCGAACCTCACCTCCGTTTTCGATCACGCCAACCACAACTTGGACGAGTCCGCATCAAACTTGTCACCCCGGCGGATTCCATCACAGGTCGAGAAGGTCCGGTCAGCTGGAGAAAGCGTTCGCGCAAGAGAATATACGTCACGGTGGCGGTCGCTAGGGATTCAGCGAAACGGTTCCTCCGATCTGTGATCGCGTCGAACTCCTCGCTATCAGACACTGGTGAGACGAATAGTTCTTACGGAAGGAGAGGGTCGTGGTCGCCCACCAAGCGATCACAATCCAAGGACGAGACAGCCGCAAACACAGCTGGTGAGGCTACGATGAGGGGCGCTAGGAATAGTGTTGGTGGCCCATACCCCATCAACCAGCATCTCAATAGGCCTCAATTGGATGTTGGTGGAAGAAATGTCTCCGTGGATTCTGCCACGAGCACGAACTCGTCAGCACGGATGACTTCTTCGTTTGACAGTTTCCTGCCGGTTATGGATTCTGATGAGAAGGCGCTCGCATCTGGAAATGGGGTCAGTGCGTTCGTTCACCTCGCAGAACCAGTACTGTTCTTGCAGGGTTTCACCAACAATGACAATTCGAGCGGAAGCACTGCTATGCTACGAGGAAGCTTACATCTCAAGGTGCAAAAGAGTGCGAAAATCAAGTCGGTCACGCTGAAGTTTAAAGGCAAAGCAGTGACAAAGTGGCCTGAGGGCATTCCTCCACGAAAAGTCGAGTTCGAGGAGACGGACACGATCATGAGCCATACTTGGCCGTTCTTCAATGCACAGTTCGAGAGCGCTGAGAAGGGTACAAACGCGGATCACGTGCAGCTTTCCAAAGGGCCAGAGACTAGTGTGACGAGGCTCGATGCCCTTGGACGATCATCCCCAGATGCATCATCTATGAACATATCGACGAAAGAGGCCAGACGATTATCATTAGCAGTGAATCAATCGCGCAGTTTTGGAAAGAACGATCCCTCGCCAGTACCAACAGTCGCTGCTAAAGGATACCGAACTTTTCTACCCGGCGACTATATCTACAGCTTCGAACTGCCACTCGACAGTCGACTACCAGAGACGATCGATGTCGAGCTTGGTTCAGTCAAGTACGAGTTGGAAGCAGTGATTGAGCGAGCAGGAGCATTCCGAGGCAACCTGCAGGGCACCAAAGAAATCACACTCATTCGAGCACCTGCAGAGGGCTCATTGGAGCAAGTCGAGCCTATTGCCATTAGCCGGAACTGGGAGGACCAACTCCACTACGATATTGTCATTTCAGGCAAAAGCTTCCCACTAGGATCTCAGGTTCCCATCGCCTTCAAGCTGACTCCGCTTGCAAAGGTGCAATGTCATCGGATCAAGGTTCTCGTCACAGAGAACATTGAGTACTTCTGTTCGAACAAGCGAGTACATCGTATGGAACCCACACGGAAAGTCCAGCTTTTCGAGAAACGAGCCGATGCGCCCCCTGTCAGTACATTCCCCGGAAGCACTATGCGTGTCATGTCCGGAGGCGGTATTCCATACGATCAGCGGGCAGCTGCGATGCGAGGAGAGCACGTTCCTGGCACCGATCCCAGCAATCTTCTTGGTAACCTCGCAGACCAGGATAATGCAGTCGCTGGACCAACAGAGATGGAGTTCAGTGTGCAATTACCCAGCTGTCACAACATGAAGGATCGAGAACGACCATCACGATTACATTTCGACACGACACATCAAAACATCCAAGTACACCACTGGATCAAGATTGTGATGCGGTTGTCCAAACCAGACCCGAACGAGCCGGGCAAGCGAAGACATTTCGAAATCTCGATCGACTCACCGTTCCACATCCTCTCGTGCCGGGCCACACAAGCCAACATTTCGTTACCAGCTTACAGCAACCCCGAAGGCGGCATGAATAACGGCACATCTCTCTATGAATGCGGATGTCCCGGAGCAGCACGACGCAAGAATTCCCCAACGTCATTCGTGCCTACCCTGAACGCGCTTAACTCTACCCGAACCGCGAATGCCGAGCGCGCAGAGCGGTCGAACCTTTCGCTCGAGGCTCAATCCCCCGGCCTGGCGCGACCTCAACAAGCACATGTCCACGGCTTCGCACAAGACCGGCCCATGCATCTCCTCCGCGCTCCATCGTTCAACCCACCCGCCTTCGAAGCCGAGGAGCCGCCGCCACCACTCATCACCCCACCGCCGCAATACAACGACATCGCCAGTCCAACCAACGGATTGGCCGATTACTTCTCCCGCTTGAGCGATGCATATGAGTCGGACGACGACGATTCCAGCCACGTCTCGGGGAGAGTCAACATCCCGCTCACCCCTGGTGGGAGGATCAATCGATCGATGGATCTCAGTCGGACGTGGGTTCCTGTTGGACAGTGATGCATTAAGCCTGCTACGAATGCTGACGATGACGATTTCTGTTTCGCGTTGGCGGTGCTTTCCCTTGAATCACCTCTGGCATTTCATTCTTCTTCACTCTTCTCACCTTTCCAAATCTTTTCTGTGATTTGGTCTTTTAAGCTGTCTTCTTTTTTTTTCCGGCTTATGCAACCAAGGGCAAGGGCTAGAATACGTGCAAGCAAAGCCAGGAGTTGAATTTGTTCGTGCGTTCTTGGGAATACAAAAATCTAGATTCGGCGTTTTGGCTGCTTTGGCTACTTGATGGCACTCGTGGACGTATGTGGGGGCATGAGCATGAGCATGATGAGTTGGTAATGGAGTTAGCATATGAAAGAATACCTAGCATACATGTTAACTTCTCGAACAAGTACCTTGATGTCTAGTATCGATGCTTGAACAACAGTGTTGTCTGCGTGACATGTAAAGTTCCTAGATTGCATTGGCCGAGCATGGATATTGAGGTAGCTCCAACGATACCGCTGAAGACACGACGAGAGAAAGACAAAGATACAGCCACCACAGCTCAAGCAGCAATTTTGATATATCAACGCTTGATCGTTATACATGGACTCGAGGTGTTAAGCCAATGTAGGGTAGGTATCCTGCCGTGGCATGCAGGATTCTTTACATCTCTACACTTCTGGACAACAAGACAAATACCTTAGTACTCAATCTAGCAACTGTCCAATGCTGCAGGAAGGTGGAAATATATCATCGTTACCGGCACGATATTGAGCCGGATATGCTCGGTTTTGGTTCCCTGTCGTTTCTTCCATTAGGTACAGCACAGGTTCCTGGTGTGAAGCGCCCTGCATGAATTGGTTCCTGAGTGTAGTATGGCCGTCACCAGCCTCGTCGCCACCAGATCGGAAATCGAGAAATGGGATCGACGGACGGGTTTATTTCCAGGGTACAGAGTAATCACTTCGTTGTCCAGCAATCGCGCTCTGCCGGCACTTGGAGTTACAGTAGATGACTGATGACATGATCTATCCCATCGGCAATACTATACCATTAGTCCATTACCTTATGCTCGGTTCGAGTAGCCGTGATGCTTCGCAGCTACAGTACACGGTAAAACGGCCGCTCGCCTCGCATCGTTTGCCGAAACACAAAGACTACGGGAAATGAAGCCATAGTGGTGCCGGATGCGGTGCGGGTTAGCCGTTGGCAAGCGGATGTGTAGTAGTGCATTCGTCGAGCAAACACAAGCAGTTAGCACAAAGACAATTGAATTGGGATGGGCGGTGGTTGGAGCGATTTGAGATGAAATGAGGCACTGAGGCTGCTGAGTGATACCCGACTGTTTAGCGATGCCGGTCTAACGTGCAAACATCCTTGTCTCGTGCATGCACTCTGCTTCTGCTGCTGCTCGTGATACAGAAGAAGTTTCCGGTGTCGTGTACTTGGCTACCTTTACCTTCCTGCATACACTCAGATCGTACATCCGGACATACATCGTGTGATTATTGCTGCTGCTGGCCATAACAACCTACAATACGCCTTCTGATTCGCAATATTCGCCGATTGACCTAAACGCAATTTTCTTTGATTCGACTCGCTCGCCTCCCCTGCGGAAATAGCCGACGCGACTGGCTTGGGACTATCGCGCGCCGCATTGAACATTCGGTCAGGAGATTTTCGGTCCAGTATATTGATACTGCTGCAACACACAAGTCAAAGACAAGACGGACATTGACGATTGAGAAGCTGGATTATTGAGTACCACACCACTGCCATCCACAGGACGAAGCAGTTGGGGAGGACGAGGCCTTGAAGAGAATGGGCAGTGCATGGTAAGCCCAACCCCCAACCCCTGTCTGGCCCTGCCGCTGCGCATGCATTGCATACATATCCTGGAGTAAAACGACCACACCGACCGCAGCGACTTGTACTACGAATACACCCAAGCATTGTAGAGGCAACCGACCGACCCGAGCATCAATCCAAACACATCAGCAGCAACTCGGCCTTCGACTTCCGTGGAGTGCTTCGGCTACGGCGACGTCCAGACTGGTGACCTCACTGTACCTGACCGCAGCGGATGAGGCGGATCAGCTCGCGACACCACAAAACTTCGTGCCTGCGACTGCGACTTCGGCACGCCTGCATTCACAACTGCCTCCAGCACCTCCCTACTTACCTCTGACAATTCGACACGCTCCTTATCCTCGCCGACACCAATCCAGCACTTACACGCGCGCGCAGACGGCTGCCAGCAACATCTTCATACTCTCCAGCCACTAATCGTAATACCGCCATTCCAGAAACATGCCTATCCGCACCCTCAACCCCTTTGCGCCCTCTCCCACCGTCGCCGCCAACCCTGAGAGCCTCTCCGAGAAAGGTCCCATCCACATCGAAGTACAAGAAATCGACGCTCCGAAACCCAAACCACAAACCACCTCCAACAACAATCCGTTCAAGCTTCGCTCGCGCTTTTCATTGCCGTTTGGTGCACCACAGAAGCAACCTCCTACGACCGCGAGACTCGAGCCACCTCACAATCCCATCTACAGACCCCCCTCTCCGCAAACGCCGAGTCTGAGCCTGCCGACCATCAATCTGACAACAGCCACTGGAGAGAAGAGCAAGATGGAGGACTCGACGAAACCACTCACCCTATTCTCCCCGCCCAGCCCAGCAGAGGCGAAGCGTCTGGCGAAGCAACATGCAGCATTTGGGCCGTTGGGGTCGAAACAACATCTCTACTCGTCACGATTCGTCGGCACAGAATTTCCCGAGCCCATCGAGGACGAACCCCCATACTTCTACCTCATCACCACCTACATCTCCTATCTCATCCTCATCATATTCGGACACGTCCGAGACTTCTTCGGCAAGCGGTTCCGCGCGGAGCGTTACAAGTATCTACAAGAATGCAACGGATACGCACCCCTCAACAGTGATTTTGATAACTTCTACATCCGAAGGCTGCAGTTGCGCATCAACGATTGCTTCCGACGTCCGGTGACTGGTGTGCCAGGCCGTCTGATCACGCTACTCGACCGTACGAGCGACAACTTTAATTTGTCGTTCAAATTTACAGGAACCACCACTCAGGCGTTGAACATGTCTTCGTACAATTACTTGGGCTTTGCGCAGTCAGAGGGTGAATGCGCGGATGCGGTAGAGGCCAGCGTGCGCAAGTACGGTATCTCTTTCTGCTCATCGCGCGGAGATGTCGGTACGAGTGAGTTGCACGTCGAGGTCGAGAAGCAGATTGCGGAATTCGTGGGCAAAGAAGATGCCTCCATCCACAGCATGGGATTCGTGACCAACGCTACTGTGTTCCCCGCACTCGTTGGAAAGGGCTGCTTGATGATCAGCGATCAGCTCAACCATGCATCCATCCGGTATGGCGCGCGGTTGTCGAATGCAGTCATTGACATGTTCAAGCACAACGACATGACCGATCTGGAGCGCGTGCTGCGCGAACGCATCAGCCAGGGCCAGCCACGCACGCATCGTCCTTGGAGGAAGATCCTGGTGGCCGTGGAAGGTCTCTACAGTATGGAAGGAACGATGTGCAACCTGCCCGGGCTCGTTGCGCTCCGCAAGAAGTACAAGTTTGCACTGTATGTCGACGAGGCGCACAGTATTGGTGCTCTTGGACCTCGTGGACGAGGTGTCTGTGACTACTTTGGCATCAACACCAGCGAGGTGGATATCTTGATGGGCACCTTCACCAAGTCGTTCGGCGCCAATGGAGGCTATGTCGCAGCGAGCAAAGCCATCATTGACAAGATTCGCGTCACCAACGCCGGCACAATCTATGGTGAATCACCAACTCCTGCTGTGCTTACGCAAATCGCATCGTCACTCAAGATCATCAGCGGCGACCTCGCTCCAGGTCAAGGCGAAGAGCGTCTGCAACGCCTGGCCTTCAACTCCCGCTATGTGCGACTCGGCTTGAAGCGACTCGGCTTCATCATCTACGGCCACGACGACTCCCCCATCATCCCGCTCCTGCTCTACAACCCGGCCAAGATCCCCGCCTTCTCGCGCGAAATGCTCAAACGCAAGATCGCTGTTGTTGTGGTAGGGTACCCCGCCACCCCCCTAATCTCCTCGCGCGCTCGCCTGTGTGTTTCCGCCGCCCACACCAAGGACGACCTCGACCGTCTTCTCCACGCCTGCGACCAAGCCGGCGACATCCTGCAGCTGAAGTTTAGCTCCGGCGTTGCTGGTGGTCAAGACCCGCTACATGATGGCCTGCTCAACGAACAAGAAGCACACCTCCGCGCCTGCCAGGAGCACGGCGTCAAGGCCCCTGCCATCACCCCGCCGCGATGGAAGGTGGAGGAGATCATCAAGCGTGGTGTGGCGGATGTTAAGCGGCCGCTGTTGTAGAAATGTCTTGGTTTTGGTTCTTTCTTCATGAACATAATTTTTAGAAGTCATGGTGTTGCAGGACTTTTTGGGGGGATGGGGGGATTTCTTATTGGTGTACGACATCGAAGGTACCTTAACCAACTCGACCTTATTTCGAGTCGAGAGCCATGCACCGCATCGCATTGGCATCAGGCGTAGTTATGGGCGTAGACATGGCATGGGTGTAGACACGGCATGTAGAGGATGGATGTTATATACATACATCAGGTCCAGATTCAGTTCTGACCGCCTAATCAATCAATCAATCAATCAATCAATCAATCATTCAATCAATCAATCAAACAATCAATCAATCAATCAAACAATCAATCAATTCAATCAATTCAATCAATTCAATACATCGATGTTGTACATCCATGATATATCATTGCAAGAAGACGGACAGTCAACGAGACAAGATCAACGTAGATAAATCCGCCCTTTGATATGCTCGAGTCAGGTCTGACGATGATCCTAGGTGTGAATGGATAGGTGGATACATGTAGGTGATGAATACATGGATCATCACTCAGTCGATCTCTTGTAGCTGGGAAACGCAGGCAAGTGGAGGTGAAATGAAGAGAAGGAGGCTAGCCTAGGGTACTTAATGGTGTAGATAACTCCATCGTTGGTGGCATAGAGAGGTACCATATAGAATCAAGACTGGCAGGATACCCAGGGACGAGAGCGATGGGAGTAGTGGTCTGCGATAGCATGGGAAAGAGCACATCGGGCAGAATGTAATGGGACGGGCTTTCTGTAGACCTAGAATTCTGCCCAACTTCGCGTCTCTTCTTGTGTTCTTCTTACTCTATCCTCGAAGGAATGGAACCAACCTCACTTGTACTCCCCTATGTCAACACCAATGATAAGACCAGTGTTGCACTTTGAAAGCGCTCATCAGGCTGGCGACCTTAGGTATGCCTGCATCTCTCATGCACGAGGCTGCGAGGCTGTACTTCGGCTCCGCCCAAGCCTTGCACACTGCTGCTCCGCCACAGAGAGGCTCTTTGATAAACTCACCTCCAAGATAGAGCATCACAGTGTCAAACATGTAGACAGACTGGACCAAGGCTAAGTACAACATAACCCCTGCCGTTATGGAGGACGACCAAGAAATGATGCAGACTGTTGTGACCACCAATCCCCACGGCGTACTCGGAAATGTCGAGGGAATACAGGCATCCAGCCATAAGAAAGACACAGATGATGACAGGACCACTAGCCTCGAGGACCCAAACGTCGACGACATCCTAGGCCCTGACGGTAACCTCCCCGCTATGTCGTATGGTTTTCGCACGCCTCTGAATTCTCCAAGCACACAAATCCGCCTGTTATGGCTGTATCCGGGCGACCCCGATGATGAGATCCATTGCACAGTTTCGACCTGGACTCTCGGAGAATCACCCAAGTTCTGCGCAATCTCATACACTTGGGGTCCGGTTGAGCCGGAGGCCTTTATATGCTTGAGGGACTCCAACTCAGCCGAGCAACATGTTCTCAAAGTGCGGGAAAATGCACAGTATGCACTGTGGCAAGTCCGGTGCCGCTGTCCAGGCTCGTACGTTTGGATCGATTCCGTGTGTATTGACCAAGAGAATCTAGAGGAGAAGGGTGCTCAGGTCGCGATCATGAGTGAAATTTACAGCGGCGCACATGAGGTGTTTGCCTGCATTGGGCCGGCAGATGAATCGAGCGATGCTATCGAGGAAGCCTGTCGCGATGTCGATGGCACCATACAAGCCAAGCCTGATGATGAGGATTCTATTCCAGTTTTCAAGACCAGCTGGAAGCCACCCAAGGGGGAAGCAGCTCTACTTGAATTTGTCGACCACTGGGAGAGGTTCTCGTCCCGCCCGTACTTCCACCGGCTCTGGATCGCTCAAGAGCTTAACGCTAGCTATCATCATTTTGTTCTGCTTTGTGGGAACAACATTATGTGCTGGTTGTATTTGGTAGAGTTGCAGATGCGCTTGATATATTGGTTCAACACGTTCAAAGACACCTTAACATTTCGGGAAGCAGGCTGCTCCGAGGCACTTTGGACGTTAGACATTTTGGTCACGCGTCTAGTGCCGGTAGATGTCTTGACATATTCCATTTACGAGCAGTTCTTGTCGAGCACTCTTGGACTACAATGTGGCGATCCACGAGACCGTGTGTATGGTGTTCTTGGCATCATTGACTGGACACTATTCGAAGTCGAAATACCGGTGCCAAATTATAGCATTTCGCTCTTTGACCTTGCTCTTTCGCTGCTTCCCTTGACAGGAAGTGCAGAGATTACTCTTGCCTCCACCATAGGGATGGTTGCTGGGGTTCATTCTCTGAAGGAGGATGAGAAGTTCGAAATGCTCGCGGAAATCCGGAGTCACTCGCTTGGCCGAGCCAATTGCGGGATAAGCCCTTGGTACACTACCATATACGGGCTCTGTGTTGTACAGCAGGATTGTCACGGGCGACTAATCTTAGATCTAAAGCAGGGATATGCATGGAAGGACACGAAGCAGATCTCAAAACTTCTTCAGACACCTCCA
The DNA here is from genome assembly GCA_003012245.1 of Microcyclospora tardicrescens. Lineage (NCBI taxonomy): Eukaryota > Fungi > Ascomycota > Dothideomycetes > Capnodiales > Microcyclospora > Microcyclospora tardicrescens. Next base: position 18,843 of record PXOE01000048.1, read on the forward strand.
AAAACGTTAGGCGATTTGCCCTTGCCATTCAGTGCAGGCTGTCAACCAATCGAGTTGTACACGGGAGACGAAGTGAGCGTCCTTGCCTGGCCACAAGTACAACATGGAGATATCATTCTCCAGACTCCTTTCTTTGATGTAGTCTTGCGGCAGTCGGATGTCGAGGCACACTTTCACGTTGTCGGCAAAGCCTTGTTTCTGAATCATTATCGAACCACAAACCGCGAGGATTGGGCTTGTGAATGTTGGGGTCAGGAATCGAACTTGAAGACTGAGTTCGTGTATGTGGCATTATCAGATGTCAGCAATGTCGACGCTTTGGTCTACACGGCCTTTGATGGCCACATGGATCCGTCGGACCAGGTTCAGCAGCTGTCGCTGGACTTCCCTCCTCTAGGCTCAGTGGTAGAAAATTATACTCCGCCTACCCAGCGATCAGACCAGTTGATCCGGCCGCTGGAGACAGCATGTGCGGTGCATGATGCCGAAGAGTGTAATCGCTGGCGCCACAATGGATTGCAATTTGCTATCGCTTCAGGCTGTGGTGCATACGTCAGGCTCAACCGTTGAGATATGGTTGTCGAGCATACCCAGTGAGACACGCTGTTCTAGTTGTTGGGTGCATGGCTTAGTAGACTTAAATACTGCAGGAGAGAAGCATCCCAGGAACACAAGGAGGATCAGGGGCATACGAGTTCTGCATCCACCCAGATCTGTTACTCGATGTGTTACAAACCCTGCACCTCCTGAGCTTGTGCGGCTCGATTCGCACTGCCATTGACCACGGAGTAACGGCTCCCATGATCTTGGGCGAGCTGTCAAGATCTGCCGGTCTTGTAAGCAGATGATCCCATCCTTGGAATTTAATGGCGCTTGTTCGAAAGGAGCGCCCATCCTCGACCGCCGTCAAGCAAAGCATATTCTTCCCACGTCCCGCTTGTCCGTACATGTCGATACTGGCCAGATAGGAGCTGCTACGCTCTGTTCTATGATTTGTATAACTCGCGTGCCGAAGCGTGATGAAATTCTACAGATCAGCTCGCAATCGCCCAAGTAAGCTGAAAGCCGTGCTAGAGACAGAGATTCACGGTCGCGTGCATTCTGTATCATCGAGTCCTTCAGGACTTGAACGTTATTTCCGTAGGGTAATTGGAAGGTGGTACCTCTATTTTACTGAAGTAATAAGGAGGAGACGTCCGAGGATGCATTGGGTGGAAGGGGGGAGGTATATGTTCTCTACCTTGCTTATTTTTGAATCACGAAACATAGGAGCTTGGTTGATTCTTACTTCACCTCAGCTCGAAGTCACTTTTCTAGCCGGCACACACCTTAGATAGGAAGATCATGTTAGTGAAAGACATACAATACATGGAGAAAGAGGAGAAGGAGGTAGTGTGTCCCCGGAGCGGTCAATCTAGGCATCTCTTGTCTTGTCTATGAACAGACGAATAATGGAGAAAAGGTAGGTGGTCACAAATCCGCGCGGGAACAAGTAGATTGAGTTCTTAGACTCACGAGAAAGGACAAAGGCATACGTCTCGATAAATATCGCTCCGACGAAGTCTTGTGTCAAGAGAGCCTATCGTCAGCCTATACTACCACCACCTTCCCTTTCCACATCCTCGTCTGCTCAATCTACCGTTTCCACGCGATTCCATCGGCAGTAACATCCGTCTTCCTTGCCAAGATCTCCTCGACCTTCTCCTTTACGCCCTGCTTGCCCTTATGCGCGAGCGCGATCTTGCGCACGATCTCCTCGCGCGAGGCCGACGGCGAGTCGTTGACGACGGAGCGCACGGCGCTGTCGCGCGGCAGGCCGATGTGGCGGAAGGGGTAGTCGCGGTAGTCGGCCTGGGGGCCCGAGGCCAGCAGCTCGAGGGTATCCTGCGGGCGGTAGAACTCGTCCACAACGGTGGACGTGACTTGGTCGAGGGTTTTGGGGTTCCAGTTCGGGGCGCGGCGGGGCTTGTCGATGAGTTGGGCGGATACGCCCTCGACGAAGTCCGGGTGTTCCATGAAGCGCGAGGCGATGGTGTGCTCGCGGCGGAACGTCTGCGCGATGGACCAGTGCTTGGCGTCGCGGAGCTGGCGCATGGTCACTTGCACGCTGGTGGGAGAGCGTTGCAGGATCGTCTTCCGCGTCTTGGTGCACCACTCGCGGACTTCGGGGGTGGCGGTCCCGCCTTCGTTGTCGGCGATGCCTTTGAGTGCGTTGAGGATGCCGTTGATGTCGTTGGCGGGTTGGAAGACGTAGTCAACTGCGGCACGGATGTTGCCTCCTACGTTGGAGTCGGTGGGGTGCTGGTCGTGGGGCACTCCCGTCGCGAACTCGTCGATGGTGCTGTTGATGATACTGACACGCGTGGCGAGGTCGTCGTAGTCTTTGAACTGAAGCTCTCCCAACCGAGCCTCCAGATCAGGCAGTGAAGAGGAGTGCAGATAGTGTGTGGCAACACCAGCATAGAATGCATTCACACCCTTGACTTGCTCCGACGTCAACGCCAAAAACATCCCCAGCTCGCCGTCCAGACGCGGCAGGAAAAACGACGCTCCGACATCCGGGAAGAAACCAATCGTCGTCTCGGGCATGGCAAACACCGTGTTCTCCGTCGCGATACGGAACGGCGCATGCAAGCTCAACCCCACTCCACCGCCCATGGTGATGCCATCCATGAACGCTACATACGGCTTCTGATACGTCGCGATCATGTGGTCGAGCTTGTATTCCAGCGCGAAGTAGTCCTTGCTGGCCTGCTGTCCGGAAGCGCCCTTCTTGTTATCCAGCGCCAGCGCCGCCACGTCTCCGCCCGCGCACAACGCCCGTCCCTCACCCTTCAGCACAATCACATTCGCCATGTCGGACTTGCTCCATTCCTGCAGCCGCGGGATGATCTTCCGACACATGCTGCCGTTCAGGCTGTTCAGCTTCTTTGGCCGGTTGAGGGTGATGGTTCGCACGCCGTAGTGCGACCCGAAGAGCACATCGTTCGGCTCATCGCCGGGTAGTTCCTTAATGTCTGAGGAAACGGTATACTACAGCAGCTGGAGGTCAGTCAGCGGAAGCGAGTCGGATGAGTGGGGATGGGCACGCACGCTTCTGGAGTTGCTGGCCATCATGGCGGGATTGGTGATCTTCGCACGAAGAGGCATTGTTGCGGGTCGAGCGGCTGCTGCTACTGCGAAGCGTCGGCAGCACGTCTGAAGGTGCATTGGTGCTGGAAAGGAATGTGTAGGAGAGCTTTGGTTGGAGCTGCCTCTATGCGGTCATTGGGGAAAGTAACCGAGACCTCGGCTGGTTTAGCTGTCTATAAGCACGGAGAGTTTGCGTAGAGTGGAAACCAAGTTATTCGGTGTCAGTAGGCAATTGAAGGATAGAGGCGACGCAATGTCAATATTACAGCAGAGAATCTAATGAATTGCTTCTCAAGAAGAGTACAATATGTGCTCGGGGGTGACTTGGACCTCCGCGCGAGCACGTGACATCATTGAGTGTATGTGTGGTCCGTGAGCTCGTCAATTGGACTCTACCATTGATCTCGAGCTTCCACGAACATGAGGATCTGATTAGCGAGACTACTTCCATCGTCGGCACTTTCATACGACAGGAGAAACCCCATCTAGGTATAGGGACATGGTTTTGCCTGCAGAGGGAGAGTGCCAACGAGCTACAGAATTTACTATGGAGCACCAAAGCTGACACCATGTGTATGGCTACCTCATGTCACCGCTGTCTGCTGCGCTCCGCAAAAGCACTTTTCTGAACTCCTTCTCGTTTCGTGTGTGAGGTGCCACTGCATCACCATCATTATTGACCCGCGAGTTTAACACTCCTAATAACGTGGTGGCTGCTGGCCGTATCCTTGCTGACCCTGTGGTGCATACCCTCCCTGTGGTGGACCGGGAGGTGGCCTTCCGTATTGCTGTTGTTGACCGTACTGGCCAGGTGGTGGACCCTGTCCATACTGGGGAGGTCCGCCGCCATACTGACCAGGAGGTGGCACTTGCCCGTACTGTTGTTGACCATACTGACCTTGAGGTGGCGCACCGTACTGGCCTTGCGGAGGAGCGCCATACCCACCAGGAGCACCGGCGCCGCCAGCCATGTGGGTCTTCTCATCTTTGGTATCGTAACTCGGGTCGATAGCACCAAGAATGAGCTTGATCATCCAGAGATCTGGGGTTAGGTCGACTGGTGGTTGAGCTCTTGACATCTCGGCGGACTCGTTCTCGTAGTCTGTATTCATGTCAGCCAAGTATTGACGATGCTCAACTTCAAGTCATGCTTACTAGATGTGCAGTCTACCTCCTTTCCAACCATTGGATCGTTGTCGAGTTTAGCGAGGAACTCCGTGGCTTTCTGGTCGTTTCCGACCTGCGCGAACTGGAACGCGACAGCCCCTGGACCATATCTCGATCTTCCAGCCTGATCCACAGCATATCGTACAGTCTCGTTGAGTGTGTTGGCGTTCTCACCAGCAGGCTGTCCATCGGTGATGCTAATGATGAGCAGTGGCTTTTGCATCTGCGGGCTGTGGAGCTTCTGGACGAGGATGGGATCGATGACCTTCTTGCGCAATTCCGTACCGAACGGTGTCAAGCCCTTGTAGCGTTTGTTGACCAGCAGTTGCTCGACTTGCTGCTCGCTGCGGATACCTGACAGCGCATTCACTGGAATCTGGTCGTCGTTCATGAAGCGCACATCAATGCCATCCTCATCGAACAAGGTCGCCGCAAACGCAACACGCTGCATGATAAGCTGCAAGTCCTTGATACGTTCGCCATTCTCCTCGAAGGACATGGATCCGGAGTCGTCAATGTAAACAACCACATCGTATAGAGCCAGGCGGACGATATCCACGGCAATCTCTCGTTGGATGCGCCAGGCTTGGCAGAGCCGGTCGATCTGTTGAGCTGCACGCTGCGCTATTTGCGGCAGTCTCTGCGCACCGGCAGTGCCTGGACCATAGAATGCTTGCAATTTCTTCTCTTGCACAGCTTGCTCGAGCTGACGTTGGTATCCCTGAACATCATGCGGTGCACCGCCGGGAGCGCCACCAGGAGCTCCATACTGTTGCTGTCCCGGAGGAGCGCCGTACTGTGGTTGCTGGCCTGGAGGCGGTCCCTGACCATATCCACCCTGCTGTGGTGGTGGAGGTCCACCCTGCAAGAAAATAGTCAGCATTGCCTCATGCTAACCGCAGAAATCAAGTGCGAATATGAATGATGACGGACATATGCAGGTTGTCCGTAAGACTGTTGTTGACCATAGGGCGCTTGTTGGCCATACTGCGGTTGACCGTATTGGCCTTGTTGGGTGGGAGGTTGGCCATATGGTTGATATCCTGACTGTTGACCTGGCGGTGGAGGTGGCGGCCGAGCGTATTGCTGTTGACCCGGATAACCGCTAGGTGCTGGTGATTGTGAAGGGTATCCCGGTTGAAGCGCGGAAGGGTATGGTGGAGCAGCGGCGCCGCTCGCCGCCATCTTGGCTGCTAATGGCATGATGTCGAGGAGGTCGTATCGAGGTTGGCGAGATAGGCAGGAGGAAGTTGAAGCAGGATATGTGGTGAAGCAATACAATAGAAAAACTTACTTGCGATTGTGCACCTGGGTAGGCTTGGTAGGGCTTTTGTCCGGGCTGTGCAGAAGTCGTCAGGTCAGGGACGTCACATGCGCCATACATTCTCAGCACATGGCAGGGCACTTACGTATCCGCCGGCTGGTGGCTGCTGCTGCTGCTGCGATGGCGCTCCCTGCTGCGAATATTGCGAGCTGAAGTTTGCTACCGCTGCAGCACCTCCCTGGGCTGCTGCGAGTTTCGAGGCCAACTGTGAAGAACGCGTATGTCAATCATTGTTCATGTTTGCAGCGATTCTCTCTGTGAACAGATGATGTCACTCCAAGAGATGGCGGGGACTTGGTGGTATTGGCGGGGCACACTTCATCGCATAGTGAGGGCTGCTACTTACACCCATGGTATCGGCAGACTGGTCGATGAAGTGCAGACGATGGTTTGTGTTGGTAAAGTAGTGGTAGAAGGAGAAGAGGCAAACTCAACTTGTTCAAGTATTTGAGGATGTTAAGGAATGTCAGAAGAAGGGGTTCCGAAGATTAATTAACTGGTGGCTCCTTGCAGATGCGCAACAGCTGAGCGATGAGAGAGGCCAAGCCCAAGCCAGACAACTCCGCCACACTCCAGCTCCATCAGGTACCCAACGATCGGCAGGGACTGCACATCGTGTTTCTGTACAACATGAATACATCACACGAGGATCATTGCATGTGTTTAGGGCTGAATCTCAATCTATAACCGGTGCATCGGGAAGATGCACCGGATGTAGAATGATGTCGTCCCAGAGATGAGCGGCAGTAAATGGCCTGAGATCATGGTATGCCGTCTAGCAGTGCATGACGATTGCTTGTGACTTCACTTCGACTTCATCTGGCTTCCTGGGGACTTATTGTATGCTTAATATCATATGCGGTCCCGTATCACCTGCATACAGCTCAGGCATCCTCCTCAGATCGTCCTCAGTCAATCATTGTACACCTCAGCAAGCTCACCAGCACGAAAACTGGCCAATATGGCTTCCCAAAAGGCCTCTGCGGATGATGTCGAACATATTGCAGATACAGCTGTACCAGGCCAGCAATCAGTAGACCACTACCCGCCATCACAAAAACCAAACGCATGTACGCCTCTCTACATCGCCTCCTTCTCACACCATCACCAGACTCTGATCATCGATGTACAGTCACCAAGCTGATGAGTCCCAAGCACAAACGCCCCGTCCCCGATAAAACCGACGTCCGAACACAACAGACCGTCTTCCACGGCCGCGACGGCCTCGCAGCATACACCACCGACCCGACCTCCTTCCCACCGAGCAGAGTCCTCTACCACAACGACAAATTCGTCGTCATCAACGATCTGTATCCCAAAGCCGCGGTGCACCTGCTCATCCTGCCGCGCGACACAAAGAGAAACGTCATGAGTCCGCAGAATGCGTTTGATGATCCGCAGTTCCTCGCGGATTGCCAGGCGGAAGAGGAGAAAGTGCGCAAGATCGTGGCCAGCGAGTTGAGACGGAGGTTTGGCGGGATCTCAGCTACAGATCGGCCGAGGCTGGAAGCTATGAATGCAGACGAACCGCCGGATACCTTACCAGAAGGACGGGATTGGGACAAGGACATCATCAGCGGCATCCATGCCAACCCGTCAATGTCACACGTGCACATTCACGTGCTGAGGTAAGATTCTCCATGTCTCTAGCTAAGCAAGCCTTCAAGCACTGCCATCCAGCTAACAAGACATCACAATCCACAGCCGAGACATGGTATCAGACTGGATGAAGAAGCGGAATCACTACCAATCCTTCACGACCGACTTCTTAGTCGGCATGGACCAATTCCCCTTGGCCCGCGATGACTACAGGCGGCGATACGGCTCCTTCCCTGACGACATGATCTGTTGGCGATGTGGAAAGAACTTTGAGAATAAGATGACGAAACTGCTGGAGCATCTGCGTCAGGAGGCGAAGGAGTGGCAACGCGAGTGAGCTGCGATGGTAGCTGAGCGCGAGCTGAGATGGGGTGTGATTGCCGTCGATCAAGTCAAGTGCTGGCTTGTTCGACTGGTCATGGTCTTGTATATTGCAATGGAAGGTTATAGCATCGGGAGCTTCGGATGATGGTTCGAGGCGAGTACCTACTGTGCCGATATATGAGTGTCGCCCTGTAAATTCTAAACTGATCTAGAGGTATAAAGACAGACTTATATCTTGTGTAAATCGGCGATATAGACCTTATACACATGTCTACGTGGTAGCGAGGATTCTTACATCCTTTCCCGGCCTTGAGCCGCCGTTTGCAGATGTAATAGATATCTCCGGCTCCAATTTCTGCTATATGACTCTTGTGCACGAACCCGGTCTACCCTTGCCGACGTCACGTCTCACCTTCCCACAGGTCTTTAGGAGCATTCACATCATCTTCAAGGACAGTGAGCAAGCATGTCACAGCAAGGTAGGCTGTTCAACTTCGTCTTGCTTCTGGAACTGTGCTCGTTCTATCAACGCATACCTGCATTGACCAGCTCGGATGGTTGCATATCCCAGCGCTGCGGCGCATGTGTAGGGACAAGCATCGCGGTCCGTTGCTGAGATGCTGCCGTACAGGACAAACGACGTGCGGCGGATATGGTTAAGCCGTAAGGTAAAGTGATGTATATATCTGGCGACTTTCATGTGCTTGTGAAACTCCAAACTGCTCTTTCACCACGCTGCCACGACGGCCGCCACCGTTATACCACAACAAATTTCTCTTTCTCTCTGTCACTGACGAGACCTCAACACCAAAGACACCAACAGCCTCCCGACCCCTTGCTTGCTCCGGACCTCGAATCACCCACCTCTTTCATCATGCCGTCAACATTCAACGGCATTAACTTCACGTCACCGATGACTGCCATAAACACATCCTCGACCACCACGTACTCCGAGGGTGAGCTGATGGTGGCCAGCTACCGCACCCGCGCGGAGCAGCTCAAGGTGTATGACGAGGCGAAGAACGCACTGCTTCAGGTAAGACAGACAGGGTGTTCAACCAGGCATTCCCTCGAGACAGACAGGCGGCGACAGCGGCGACGGCGGTGATGACGGTGGCAGTGCGCAGGCAGGCAGACTAACACGCTGGCTAATTTGCTCCAATTTGTGGCTCTACAGGAGGTGATTCATGCGTACCACTATCAAGTTAGTACGCAAAGCAACGTGGTCCGCGAGCGCGAGGAAGAACGTCGGCTGCATGCGGCTATCATGAAGCAGAAGGAGGTGATGGAGGACAATGTGGAGATGCTGCAGGGTCTCCTTGTTAGTATTCCCCTTTGCTCCCTTGCTTTTACTGTGTTGTTGGTGAGTATAACAGACATGCTAATACAGGCCTGACCACACTACCGCAGAACCAGAACCCGTTTGTCATCTGCTTGCTCGACGGGAATGAATTTTGCTTCAGTGACGTCCTTCTTGGTCGTGGTGCCGAGGGTGGCAAACACGCCGCTGCTGTCTTGAAGGACATCCTGCTGGAATGGTCCCGGGCCAATGTCGCCGGCCTCCCGAAGGACCTGACGCTGATCGTGCGCATATTCGTCAATTTGAAAGGTCTCCTGCGCAGCCTTTCAGCGAGCAGGCAGACTATATCGACCGAGAAAGTGGCGGACTTCTTCCAGGGCTTCATGTCGGACAACACCATGTTCGATTTTGTGGACGTTGGAGACACCAGGGGGCGGGCTTTGCAGAAGATTACTGGTGAGTATGAAGCGGTTTCATCGTGCTGACTCTTTCTGACGTGATACAGACCAGTTCAAGTTGAACTCCATGGACTTGCACTGCCGTCAGACCATTGTTGGATGTACTCCGACCGGCGTTCTGTCGGATGCACTTGAAGAGGCTGTTGGCAGGCAATCGAAAATCCTGGAGCGCGCCTCCTTGGTGGATGGGCCGCACTTGTCGAACAAGCTGCTTGCCCTGCAGTATCTGTCGGTGAAGCTTGGCGTAATTCTGCAGTATCACAAGCCTTCGTCCATGAAGCATTCCGGTCTACCGAGTCTCTTTCGTGTCGATACTGCCTTCTCGTCAGTTGGCCTTAGCGGTGCCAGCCAACCTTTCACGCCACGCACCATAACGCCATATACCCCTGCTTCCACCAGCGCAAATCCAGCTCTGCCTGACCACACGGATTTTCCTCGTATCCGGTCCGATAGCGCTGGGTCAGACCTCCTCTCGCATACGGAGGTCGATATCGGTCGCAATGCATCCCCTGGAGTCTGGGCTCAAGTTGCTAAAAGCTCCGCCACGCTTCCTCTCACGGATTTGAGCCAACGCGCTTCACCAAGTACCGCCGGTCCTGTCACCACGACAATCCGGCGCAACCGTAGAGGCCAGCGGGTGGACGAGCTGATCCCATACGATCGCGAGGAAGTCCAGGTCCTTAAGCGCGTCAAATGGTGTAACCAGCACTACATCGGCGTCGGCTGCTGCCACTTCAATGCTGGTAAGCCCGAGAAGTGCCCCCACAAGCACGACGGCCAGCTCACGGTGCGCCAGAAGAATGCTCTTCGTGTCATGGCTCGCGAGACCCCTTGCAAGCGCGGCACGACCTGCGACGATGTCAACTGCATCTACGGCCATCGTTGTCCGTTCCCAGCTGCGACCGAGGGTACGATGCGTGGCTTGGGCTGCTTGAACGGCGAGGCATGCCGCTTCCCGTACGAGATGCATGGCATGGATACCGTGCCTGTCAACACGATACGTGCCACTGGCGCTTTCTAGTTTCTTACATATTGCTGCTGCTGGTTTGTTGCATATCCCAGCTGTTGCTGCTCGACCACGCTTGTCATACATGGATTGGGAGAGAAAGGAAGAAACGCTGGAGCTGGCAGCTATACTTGAGATACCCTGTTGATCAATGCCAGTCATCGTCACTTACATTGTATCCCTCTGTTTGTGTTATCCTGTAACACCTCTTAGAACAAGAATGTCCCGCGCTCGTTGAAAAGCATCATGTCCAATGTTCTGGTAACACAAGCACGTTGGCATGTCTGTTGTGAGCGTTGCGAACATACCACACAATTCCATTGATACAATAGCGAGCTAAGGGATCTGTCAGCGCTGTGTTCGTCTCTAAGGCTGCATGTTACCACGGCGAGTCTAAGGAGGTGATGTGTGAAGTCTTCTAGCTCCCAGCGGATCTACCCGCTTGATAGGGCTGAAGATTAAAGGCCCCTGGCATTTGTGATGCATGATGCTCGAAGTGATGACGCTCAAACCCCAAGAACTTCATTCCTTCTTTGGTGTCACCAACGCGTTAAATTCTCTTTAACATGTCAGAGTAAAGCTTGGAGAAGCGTACGCAGCCATGCGATCCCGATGCAATCATCACCTCGCGAATGTCTTCGAGCGCACCCAACAATCATCCCTGCTACGCCTGCGCCCATCACCACCACCCCTGAAGTGGTCGTGTGCCTCACACGCCTACGCGACCGCTACATACGACCAACAGCAGCAGGTTGCACACCCTACGACTCCGTCGCGCAGCCTGCTACTTCCGGCCCAGGCACGACACAACGCGATTGGCGTCCAGCATGTCTCGAGCCAGGTCTATCCACAACTGTTTCCGGCGGCCGCTGCGGCCACCAATCCACCAACCGATGCGGATCTCGAGCTCGTCGCGCTATCGCGCACTCATCTCGAGCGCCACGAGCTGCTAGGCAAGACGAGCGATAATGCGCAACCGATTGGCTTCGCGTTGCCCGCTCTGCAGGGCCAGTCCATGGACGAGCATTTCTACCGCCTTGGCATGGAGAGCGCTGAGCCGTACTTGAGCCTCGCAAAGAAGTATGCGCGTGCGTCGCCGCCGCCGAAGCCACGGAGGTGGGCGCGACGAAGCGGGTGGACGAAATACCTGGAAGATGGGAGCTGGGAGGCAGTCGATGCGCCAGATGCGGATGTGTTGACGTTTGATACGGAGGTCATGTGGCGTGAGACCAGCTTTCCAGCCATGGCGTGCGCGGTGTCGGCCACGCACTGGTACGCCTGGATCTCGCCGTGGCTGCTGGCCGAGAGCGAGAACGATCGGCAGCTGATTCCGTTGGGCGATATGCAGACTCCACGGATCGTGGTGGGTCACAATATTGGGTACGATCGCGCAAGAATCTTGGAGGAATATAACCTGGACCAGTCGCGGAATTTCTTCATGGACACTATGAGCTTGCATGTTGCTGTGAACGGAATGTGTTCGCGGCAGAGGCCGACGTGGATGAAACATCGCAAGGCACGAGATGTGCAAGATCAGATCGCGGAAGAGGAGTCGGATGGAGAGCTGTCTTCGCTTCTGAGCAGCTCGGTCGATGAGATGGATGAGGAGGAAGAGCTATGGGTGGGACGTTCATCCTCGAACAGCCTACGGGATGTGGCCAGATTTCATTGCGGCATCACCATTGACAAAGCACGACGGGAATATTTTGGAGAGTTGGATCGAGCTGGCATCGTGGAACGACTTGATGAACTTCTGGACTATTGCGCAGCAGATGTGGAGATCACGCACAAGGTGTACAAGAAAGTCTTTCCTCACTTCCTCGAAACGTGTCCCCATCCGGTTTCATTCGCTGCTCTTCGCCATCTCTCGGCGGAGATTCTGCCGGTGAACAAGAAATGGGATGCGTACATCAAGAATGCTGAAGCTACATATCAAGAATTGTCCTCAGGGGTGGAAGAGCGATTAGCTAGCTTGGCGAATAAAGCGCTTGAGCACTGCAAGGAGCCGGAGGTTTATGAGAATGACCCGTGGCTCCAGCAGCTGGATTGGAGTGGACAGGAAGTTCGCATGGTCAAGGGCAAGAAGAAGGGCGACCCACCACGGCCAGCTGCGCGACAAAAGAAGCCCGGCATGCCCAAGTGGTATAAAGATCTGTTCACGAATAACGACTCCGAGATGGCTTTGACGGTTAGGACGAGAATCGCGCCTCTATTATTGAGACTTGCGTGGCATGGTCGTCCACTTTTCTGGTCCGACCGATATGGATGGACCTGTAAAGTTCCACAAGCCGACGCGCATGAGTTTCGAAATAAAGCAATGCTAGAATGTGATATGTGGGAGGAGAAAGAAGGTGTGGACATCGATCACTCCTATGCTTACTTCAAGCTTCCGCACAAGGACGGGGACTCTACAAGGTGTACCTCGCCACTCGCGAAAGGCTACCTCAAGTTCTTCGAGGCCGGAACGCTGTCCTCGGAATATGCATATGCCAAAGAAGCACTCGAGATGAATGCGTCTTGTTCGTACTGGATCAGCGCTCGCGATCGCATCACATCGCAAATGGTCGTCTATGATCGAGAGCGCGCGGATCTTGCCTCATCCGATTCAGAGCAAGGCTTTATTCTGCCTCAAGTGGTACCGATGGGGACTATCACTCGACGCGCGGTCGAGAATACATGGCTCACAGCGGCGAACGCGAAGAAGAATCGTGTGGGCTCAGAACTCAAGAGCATGATTACTGCCCCACCCGGCTACTCCTTCGTTGGTGCTGATGTCGATAGCCAGGAGTTGTGGATTGCATCGCTTGTTGGAGATGCGAGCTTCAAACTTCATGGTGGCAATGCAATCGGCTTCATGACACTGGAAGGCACGAAAGCCGCAGGCACTGATCTGCATTCACGTACCGCCAAGATCCTCGGTATATCTCGAAACGACGCCAAGGTGTTCAACTACGGGCGTATTTATGGTGCTGGACAAAGCTTCGCTACGACGTTGTTGCGTCAGTTCAACCCCATGCTAACGGAAGAAGAAGCTCTAGGCACAGCGAAGAATCTCTACTTCGAGACTAAGGGCAAGAAGGAAGGACGGAAGCTGATTCGAGACCGCAAGTTCTGGCGAGGCGGGACGGAGAGCTTGGTGTTCAACAGGCTCGAAGACTTCGCGGAGCAAGAGAAGCCACGTACGCCAGTTCTTGGTGCTGGAATTACTGAAGCACTCATGCGAAGGTTCATCAGCAAAGGCGGCTTTATGACTTCGCGTATCAACTGGGCCATTCAGTCTTCGGGAGTGGATTACTTGCACCTACTCATCGTGAGCATGGATTACCTCTGTCAGCGCTACAACATCAACGCTCGCGTCGCCTTGACTGTGCACGACGAAATCAGATATCTGGCCAAGGAGGAAGATAAGTATCGCTGCGCCATGGCTCTACAAGTCGCCAACGTCTGGACCCGAGCCATGTTCAGCCAGCAGATGGGCATCGATGACCTACCGCAGTCCTGCGCGTATTTCTCCGCCGTCGACATCGACCATGTCCTGCGCAAGGAAGTTGACATGGACTGCGTCACCCCCTCACACCCTGAAGTCATTCCCCCAGGAGAATCGCTCGACATGCTCCAGCTTCTTGCTAAGGGTGACGAGGCGTATCTCGACCCGACCATCACACCGACGCACGCGCCGCGCCCAGAGCGCTTCTCCTACACACCCCGCCAGCCAGTCATGGAGTCTCTTCAGACCCCTAATGCCTTGACCTATCTACGTGCGCAAATTGCTGCTGATACAACCGAGCTGAATGAGCTCGTCAAGACCCTCAAACCGAAGCCTGCCAAGTCATCGTCCGCTACTAGCACACGTCTGTTGAAGGATGCACCATCCGCCAAAATTGCTCGCAGATTATCACCACCAAAGCGTCTCGCCGCAGCTCCGACATGGACCAGCCACCCCACCACTCCCGCGCGGCCGCACGGCTATCCAGACCTCTTCACTGCTGCGCACCACCACCCCCGCCCCTCTCAGCCGAACTACGTCCGTCACTACTATCCCTCCTCCTCGAATAGCGCCGCAGCGCCCGCGAAGAGAGACCTGTCCAAGAAACCCTGGCCGAGCGCCTACGACGTCAGCTTCATGAGCCGCCATGCCCTAGGCGGCAGAGTGGCTGCTGGCGCTGCTGCATCGGCGACGGTGGGTGGGTCACGGCCATAGATCGTTTCCCTTTCTGTTGTATGTTCAACAAGCGAAATTGAATCATTACCGTACTATTGTCACGATTTCATGTCAAGAAGAATGGGATCAGGGAAAGCTTCGATCTGTAAGATTTTGTTTTGGGTTACGATATGACAGCAACGTTGAAGCTGTGCTGAACCCTGGTAGTGTACATGTACATTTTTCTTTCTGGTATACCTACCTACCTAATCTTTCTTTACATTCAGCCCCTTACAGACAGGCGCTGTACTATGATGGGAAAGAAGAGAGAGGTCGAGAAGAGGTTGCGGCTGGACTGCATATACATTACTTCTACTTCCTTTCCCCACGGTTGATATCTTGTGTACATAATTTGATCAACTTCAATCTCATCATTTATGAACAAATGTGTCTCATGAGTTTATCATAATTTCATTATAGTGTGTGCTGCGAGCTATCGTTTTTCATATCCCTTTAAACCGCTCCTGTTCGTTTCCTTACGATGCACAGATGTTCACATCGACTATGCTAATCTGAACCGGCGGCTTGACCCACAATGTAGAGATGAAGGGCTCGAGTGAAGCACGCCAAAGCCACACCCGAGCAACATGGCCAGACTCAATTATCAGCCCACTCGTCGTTGACGAACTGCTTCTCATACGAGTCCGCGGCAAAGCCCGATTTGCTCTTCTTTGTTGGCGGAGCGTTGGCGTTGTTCTCCAAATTCTCCACCCTGCTCAAGTTGACATAGAAGTTCCGCACGCGGTCGTGTGCGTTGACTTTCTTGGGATCGAAGCGCAACACCTGCAATCCCGCCATGCTGGTGGCACGCGAGAGCGCCACGTACGCCTGGCCTTTTTCGAACACTTTGCCCAGGTCGACTTTGACGCGCTCGAGCGTTTGGCCTTGGGCTTTGTGGATGGACAGCGCCCAGGCGAGGATGAGTGGGACCTGCATGCGTGAGGCTTGCACTTCGCCGTTTGGGAGCTCGACTTTCCATGTCTCAGGCTGGCATAGCAGATCGCGAGAGGTGCCGTCGGGGATGGTGAAGCGGACGACAGGATATTGTTTCGAGGTGCTGATCACTCGAGACTTTGCTCTCTCCTCCAGTCCTTGACCTTGGTCGCCATCTTCGTTGTTACCGTCGTTGACGTGGTAACGGTCAAATGTGCTCTCGTCCATGAATCCAATGACACGCCCAATCGAGCCGTTCACAAGGCTTTCGTCCACGTTCTTGATCAACATCACTTGTGCGCCCTTCTTCAACACTATCAATTCAGGCGCCATGCAGTTTTGTAGCAGCTTATCGCGTTGTGTTTTGTCAACAATGGCGCCACCGTCTCTGGCTTCGAACGGGACATTCGCGCCTTGTAGCATCTGTAGACGCATACTGTTTGCTCTGTCGACTTCATTTCGAGTGGGAAATAGCTCTGTGGCTTCCATTGCGTCCTCGAATTTTGGGTCGCGTGACAGACTTCTGAAAGCCTTGATCGAAGAGTCGGTCAATCGTCCTTCACGCATTTCGTTCAACATGCCGGCAAAGACTAGGGGATGTTAGCGACAATACGAGTTTGATGGAAGTATTGAGCACTCACTTGGATCTTTCTGACGGAAGACATGATGCAGACCAATCGTGTGTTCGATGGTAGTGTTCCAAGTCGCAGCATCAAATGCAAATTTGGCTACCTTGCCATAATCTGGTACAGGTGGCAGTTGGAAGAAGTCGCCCGTAATGACAAGCTGAATTCCGCCAAAGGGGCGTCCATTGTTGCGCAATTGGCGCGCCACTGCCTCCAACTTGTCAAAGAGTTCACCATCAACCATAGATATCTCATCAATAATGAGTACTTTGGTCCGTAGCCATCTCTGCTTGGACTTCTGGTTTCTTTTGATCTTCTTCACGAGCTCAGGCACGTCCTCCTTTCCCAGACCAATGCCGGCGAAACTATGTAGAGTCACTCCTCCAACGTTACAGGCTGCTAATCCTGTCGAAGCAGTCACAGCAACTCGATCGGGCTCGCGCTGATAGTTCTTTCGTAAGGATGCAATAATTTCACGCATGAGCACAGACTTTCCTGTTCCGGCGGAACCTGTGAAGAACACGCTGTTCTTCTTCTCGAGCACCAAATCCAAGACATGCTGTTGCTCTTCGCTGAGGAACACTCTTGCGGGCCGCGCACGAGCACTCTTTGCTTTCTTCACATCTTCCTCTGTTCCTTCATGCGCCTTGATGGGTTTCTTTGCTTCGGCTCGGTGCTGTTTCTGTTGTTCCTTGATCGCACTTGCTGTTGTGTTCCACAGAAAAGGCGAGGGCTTCTTCTCCTTGGGCAAGGGCGTAGACAATCCTCGGCTGAATCGACTTTTGTCTGCTGGCTCGGTCACGTCTTTGTTCCATGGGAGTACTCGACGCTGCGTCGGTCGGCCTCCGGCATCGTTTCGAGGCGCAGCCGACGATTTGTATGCAAATTGTTCCAAAGGTGCATGATGCTCGGCGGGCGATGATGACCAGGGTAATGGCTGGCTACTAGCCGGTGCCAAGTGACTGCTCGACGGTAGTTGTGGGCCTGGTCCTGCATGTCCAGGGTCTACGAAGGCATTGAACTCTGTTGACGCTTGGGCTTGACGAGGAAGAGTTGGATAGAACCCGATTCTCGCGGCTGAGGCTTCTTCGCGTTGCTGTGGCAATTTTGGATAGCTAATCGTCGTCTTCGAAGTAGGATCTTCCACATCCAGATCAATATCACTGTCGAAGTCATCCTCACCGAACTCAACTGCGCTCATTTTGCGATTGTCGGCAGACTTGGTCTTTGGCGGCGGCCTGGCGTGATTTTCGAACGAGGCATCAACTACTTTCGCAAGTCCGTTCGCGCTTCGCTTCACACCATGTTGTACTGGTGCTTGAAATCTCTTTGCACTGTTGGAAGTCGCGGGTGTGAGGGGATTCCTGTACCCGGAGCTTATGGACTGCACGGATGGAGTGGGTTGTTCTTGCGGGCTGGACGAAAACAACTTCTGTACACCTGGTGTTGCCTTGACATTCTCTTTCTCATGCTTGAGCACAGCTCCACGTAGCATCGTTCGTATTGGAAGAATTGCGTGGTGGGAACGCGTCGTCAGAAGGTGGGGAGGGTGAATTCGTGGAATCGGGATAATGGGAGAAGGCGTGGACAATGGCCGTGATCGAGGAATGTTCGCAGCTGTCAATCGCTTTCTCCCTGTCGTGAAGCCGCGCACAACCATACAGTAGACGATAATAAATCAAAGAAGAACAGCTGCGATGGCGCGAATGACAACAGTGTCCATGCACTCGATGCGGCCAGCGAATTCGAGCACGTAGATGCCCACATCACAAAGGCGCGTCTCCTATCGCGAGATACCACTAGTTTACAATTCGAGCGTCTTCACGTGACCATATTTCAACCACACGCGATCATGAATCACTGACAACTTACTGTTTTTGTAAAGATGTATTGATGTCACTGAATGCCATATAGGTCAAATGTCTGCATAACCTACCTGTTGTAGGGGCAGGATGCAGCCAACTCTCCTTTGTCTCTGCAATGGACAGAGTACCACCTGCCACTCTGAGCAATCAAAGCTTTTCGTACGTTTGTCTTGGGTCAGGAGCAAGATCACGAGCCTGTCGACCTCTCCGCAGAGTACTCCACCGGCATCAGCCCGTATATGGGTTTACCGCGGACGACCAGTGCCTTCTCCTGCCGGAAGATCCTAGGCTCTTCCAGACGCTTCGTCTTCAAGAACCCTCCAGTCATGTCGCTGACAAGCTGCAGATCTGTCAGTATGAGACGGTAAAATAGATCTATCGTGATTCACTTACCTTCTGAAATTGATCACTATACTTCACACCGCACTTGCTGTTGCTTTCACAGTGTCTGATCAACGAAGCTACAGTCTTGAAAAGCTTGAGGCAGCATGGACAGCGCCACTGCATCTGACCATGACCGTACACCCAATGCGTCTCGAAGTCGTTCGGACTGTCGAACTGGGCTTTGCAGTCCGGATCGGGACAGCAGTACTTCCACACGATCGACTCGATAACCGGCTTTTGTGTCTTTGGGTCGATCATCACCATGCCAGTCTTGCTATCAAGCTTAGGGACTTCCACATACGCCAGGAATCGTTCGACATTGTAGTCCTCCGATCGTGGGTCCCACCAGTGAGAGTAGAGGACGTTCCCTTTCTTAGAATCTTGCACGATCTCTTCCTTGTGTTTAGTGAAGCTCGACCAGTCTCCGGCTTTTGCTTTGGGGATCTTTTGGACATTCTGTCGGGAAAGCTTTTGTGCCAATTTGCCGTCGTTCCACGCGTTGGAGGTGGGCGGCCTGGCGCTCGAGCTGGTGTGTCCGGAATGCGTTGGAGCATTTGATGCAGTCTCCAGTTTGACGCCACCACTGAGGCTCGTGATGGCACTTTCTCCTCCATCTGAGTCGTAGCTGACAGAAGAGACGGTAGAGCTCTCATG
Organism: Microcyclospora tardicrescens; assembly: GCA_003012245.1. Taxonomy (NCBI): domain Eukaryota; kingdom Fungi; phylum Ascomycota; class Dothideomycetes; order Capnodiales; genus Microcyclospora; species Microcyclospora tardicrescens. The sequence goes on from PXOE01000048.1 coordinate 37,816, forward strand.
TCTGCGTCGATGCTGGTCGAAAGGCGAGTTCTTTCCCGTACTAAGCAGCCGTGGCCACTTTTCATCTGTCGCACGAGTGTATGGTACCGATGAGTGACTTGCCTCGCTGACACTGTTCTCGTCGAAATCTATCAAATCTGCTTCTGATCGGCTGGGTTCCATAGGCTTGTGACCGTCTTTTTGCGCCGGATCATCCTGGTCGAGAAGAACGGGAGTTCCGCCATTGTCATCTTGCCGATTCGAATCACCGATTGCCAGAGGTTGAATTGACAGCCTTTCCTCCAGTTGCTGAGGGATGTCTTTGTTCATTTGTAGAGCAGCAAGATACTCCTCTGGTGCATTGAACACGGCTTGGAGGAAGTGCTTCTGCCGAATGCTGCCAAGGAACTCATGGCGAGTGATGATACTACATCGAGCATCTTCAAGGTGCTGCACCAAGTTAGCAGCCCGCAAGAAGTATGCTCCGCAGCCAGGGCATGTGATTGACTGATCTGCAACATGTTCCTTGTTTCTGATGTTAGTAGGTGAATCGATGGGATTATGATTGACCCTGAACTAACCTGCGCGCGATGGCTCTTGCGACCTCCAAAGCTCTTGAAGTCAGCCCCACAGAACTCGCAAACGATGTGTTTGGGCGCTGGAACCTTGGTCTGGTCATCATCGCCATCTGCAGCGTCCCTTGCGAAGGCTGTCATTTTGCCCTCGAGCCATGGAGACATGGCATCGATCTTGTGCTGGACGAGAGACTCCCAATCTTCGCAGTCAACATCACATTTTTTGCAGTAGTTGTGTTCTGGCTCGTCTAGTTTGTGCCGCTTCATCTCCTTCAGTGTGTTGAAGTGTTTCATACAGTCGGAGTATGTGCACTTGATGGGAGGGAGCTCGCCAACCTCCGCGCCACTACCTTTCATGGTGGGCATGGTGACAGAGGTAGGGTGTAGAATCTGGTGCGATTCCGTGTAGTTGTGCTGGCTCTTAGTGGTAGTGTCGGACGTCGATGAGTGATGCCAAGAGAGACAGCTATAATGTGTATCAGAGGGAAAGTCATTGAAGGAGGCGCGATCACAGAGGCGATGGCACCTCAGCTGAAGTGGTCCATCCTGATCACATGTATTATTCACATGTCAACATCACCAAGCCTTCACTCAGCTACCCAACTCCAGGACGTTGCATCATCCTCAATATATACTTACTTGCTGGGCAATTCAATAGGATGTAAGGGAATGACCACATCCAAGCGCGTCGTCTTCATTAGGTGCAATGAGGCATTGGTTCATCACTTTGGATAGAGGATTGTAGTGCTCGTTGTGCTTGCAGTGCTCAACTGAGGTGAAAGCGGGCTCGTTCAGCATGAAATTCCGTCCATTGTCGGTTTTAGCCAGCTAGATAAGCATGAGATTTTCATTAATCCATCATCGTGTCGTCTCCTCCAGTATTTGACTCTGGCTCCAACATAACGCCTCTGCCCCGGCCCTCCAAGAGTTCTCTTCGTACCTCAGGCCCTATCTGTTTATGTCCCCGCACGAGCAACAGATCAAGTAATGCCTCTCGCTGATCTTCTGTGATCTCGTTCTTATATCTCTGCGCAAAAGCAAGAAGACTCTGATGCCATAGCACAGGAAGCTTGGCATCAAGAGCGCTTTTCTTGTTAGAGTATGCACTGGCTGTTCCAGACATGTCAACGTCGTTGCCTTCTCCTGGCTGCACGGCGCGGAAGCGCAGAAAGTGGAAGACGACCGCATCGACCACTCGATACGGCAGGGCGTAACGCTTCTCGAGCAGTGTCCGAATAAAGATATTGCACGCCCCGGCAGACTCAACATCCTGCATCATTTGCTCTGCAGCAATCTCGCACAGGCGGTATAGCGCAGTTGCAGAATGTAGTACAGGTATGCTTACCCGAGCCATGACTGAGCTGATGATAGTGGCCTCACGCAGTGTGCACGTCCCACTAGCGGTAATGGGGAAAAGCAGCCCACGAAAGAAAGCTGCCGGTTTATACAGTGATTTCTTCAGAGCTTTGTATAGATGTATGTTGAGCTTTTTGGTCTCCATAATATCTTCGCGCACTCTTGGAAGCAGGACATCGGAAACGAACGCCTGTGCCACTGCTGGTCGGGATGATATGAAGAGCTTCGTCGCTTCATACACAGCATTTGGTGACCAGCTGTCTGGTCGTGTAATCGAAAGCAGAATATCCCATTGTGGAAGAGTTGGGAGGATTTTGAATGGTTTGGGCACTTTGCCACTCTTGTAACGAGACAAGATCATTCCGACCTGCGTATAGACTTCCACCACCTTGGCTGGTAGCTCCACGGCGTCATCCGGGTCTCCTCCACCTTGCACTTGTGGTCTGCCACCTGCTTCCTGTGACGCCTCGAACGCTGCGATCTTTTGTAGGATTATGTCTGCTAGATTGGTACCTGGCTCTTGCACTTCATCGGCCTGTCTGTCGTTTTGGGGTTCTAGTAGTGTTGAGGGGTCGAAGGATGGGTTGAATTTGTTGAACATTTCCAGGTCATCCGGAGCTACCTCCTCTGCTTCTTCATCTGATCCCCATGCTTCCTCATTATCTTCATATTCTTCCAACACAGCCCCACCATCTTCATCCTCGCTGTCACCATTCGCCGCAATTCTGCTCTCGAATGCGAACGCCGCACTGGGCGCTTCTACGGTGCCTTCCTCCCGTTCTGCCGCGTCCTCTGCGACTAAATCTTGACCAAGGTCCAGAATCCTCCGCGACGCTTTACTGTCGACAAATCCATTCTGGTCATCGGCACCACTTTGAGACTGCTTCCTCTTCTTTCCGGCTTTTTGCTTCAGAGGTGCAGTAGGATTATATTCTTCGGAGAGCGGATTATGTCTTCGATCCTGCCGTGCAGTCGAATTTGATCGTGCGGCTTTTGGCATTTTGGATGTTGTGCTCAGGCAATATATGGTACCACACGCATGCGACAATTATTTTTCGAGAAATCCAAGTCTTGAATGCGATAGCGCTAAGATAAGATATTTAAGGTTCTACCCGCACAAACCTTCTGGCAGAGCAAAGCGCGTCTGCTGGGTAAGGTGCCTGCAGTATATGGAATTAGAGTGTACAACAGCGCTTTACCCACGGCAACATCAATTGTCAATATGGCAGAGGACATAGCACCGTCACCTTCCCCGGCTCCTCTGCAGCATGTCGAGCAAGATCATACGCCTGTCCATCCTTCCCCACTCAATCCAGCCGCACCACGACAAGCATCCCGAACACCAGTCCCTGCGCCAGCACCCATACAACGCGAGCAGCGCGAGAAGAAAGAATCATTGAAGAAGCGGGAGAGTCACGCCAATGGCACATCCAACTCGTCGAGTTCTGCTCTCGGAAAACGCAAGGCGAACGCGAACCACGCATATCCTTCACCGCAACGCTTCAATGTTCCGCCGCCCAAAGATATCGATTACGAACCACCCAAACCAGATGTCATGGCTGCGCATGAGCCACAGCCTTTCTTGATGCCAGACAATGTCAGACAATTATACAGACCGATGGACTTGGCGGAGAACAAACGAGGATACCGGTATACACGAGCTATTGCCGATCCAATGTTTCCACACAAACAGTTCTACCGTTCGACATCGCCTCCACCTCATTGTGCGCGGCTTAGCTTCGAGGACTCGGACCGGTGGATGCACTTTACTCGGAATGCGGTAATAACCACCAACGAGAAGGGTTGGCGTATGGTGCGGTCCAATGTTTGTGCAAGGGAGGGGACACTGTACTACGAGATCAAGGTGCACCGTGGCGTACCTCCCGAAGGCCCGGACCTTGCCACAAATCTGCCACAACCTCATGTCCGCTTTGGTTTCGCGCGACGAGAAGCTCCCCTCGATGCACCTGTCGGCTTCGACGGCTACAGCTATGGTGTCACAGACATTCGTTTCGAGACCATGCACCGAAGTCGACCCAACAAGTTCTTCGTGCCGAAGAAAAGCAAAGCCAAGTCTATTAAACCTGCTGCACCAACGCCCGTCACACTTGCGCCGGAGGATCAACATGTCAAAGAGGGCGATGTGATAGGTGTAGAGATCCAGCTTCCTTCCCTCAGTCTACATCAGAAAGTGGTCAGCGGCGTGTATAACCCGGCTGTGGACGTGGGAGACGGCTTCGACCAACCCAACTCCGCCATTCTCGAGCCAGGTTCGGACGCAATCGATGTGATCCGCGACCGGATACCCGTCTTCTACAAGGGCAACAGCTATTTCGAAGTCATCGACCTCGTCGCCTCACGACCCATGGAAGTGTATGCTGACCGCGCCACCAACCTCGCCAATCTTTCCGTCAATCCACTCACCGCCGGCATGAAAGACGCGCTCAAGACCGTGCCCAACCCGAACCACGATCAAGCTCCCCTCCGCACCCTCCCTCATAGCGCCATGCGCGTCTACAAGAACGGCAAGCTGATCGGCACCGCCTTCGAGAACCTCCTCGCTTTCCTCCCCCCAGCGTCGGCGCAGAGCAAGACCATGGGCGCCCGCGATGGCTTCGACGACGGCATGATCGGCTACTTCCCCGCCGTCTCGTGTTTCTGGGGCGGTATCGCCGAGGTCAACTTCGGCGACGGGCCCACCGGCTTCTGGGCCCCACCCGCCCATCTCTCGCCTACCACTACCGCCTCTTCATCAGCGACCGCAGGACCGGACACTGACATGCCCGACGCTGGCGTCGACGCCTCGGGCGCTAAGCGCGGCTGGAACCCCGGCCGCATCTGCCGGCCCATCGGCGAGCGCTACAAGGAACAGGTCGCCGAGGACGTGGTGTGGGACATCATCGACGAGGTCGACTTCTTCATGCAAGACGGCGGCGTCGAGGGCGGTGCTGGGACGGGTCATGCCAATATCAATGGGAAGACGTCCGGTGGCGTCGCGGGGCAGGCGGAGCGGCTGAAGCAGGAGGAGTCGATGGGTTGAGCTGAGTTGCGTTGAGCGAGAGATCTGAATCGATGGAGACGTGGCAGACGGGAGGGATGGGGAGAGCTATAAAGCTGCGGCTTGGATGTTTATCTGTATGTATGTATGTATGTCCGACCATCAAGTGAAATGCACTACCTCAACGAGAAACGTGTGGCACCTTATCTCAATGTTTGGCACTTTGACACGCCTTGCACATCTCTATATCGTACGTTGTACCAACACCCATTCCAGTTGCATTTGTAATTGTGATTATTCCATGACTGCAACCGTAATGAGGAAGTGCATCATCGTATATTTACGTGGTGGTGAGGTAAGTTAGAGTGAGGATTGGGCATAGGTACTTTAGGTACTTTAAGATTCATGTGGAGCTGGATTAGTGAGTGATGGACAAGGGCTTAGATAGAGGGAGGGGATTTCAGCCTATGTAGGTATGGATCGTCTTTTGCGTTGGGCTACTACTACGGTATGGTACGTAAAGTATAGATTGGTAAAGATGAAGATGGGGTATATAGAGATATATATGTACAGCTAGGGAATATACATGACATGAAAGATGATGGGGCATGTACAGTGAGTGTCCGTCCATCCGTCGGTTCCAGAATGGTGCCTTATGCAACCTTTTTGGTACCTTGTAATATGCACCAGCCCAGCTCTGTCTGGCTCGACCTGCCCAGCTCCATGTCTTTCATGCTCCACATGTGGAAAGCATAGGCAGATGCGTACAGGCAAGATGCATTTCCGTCCCCGGAGATTGCAAGATGCCTTCGTCTGAAGATACCAGATCATTGCGCCAGTTCCTGACAGGTGATGCGTTTTCCGTCGACGATGTCCGCTGTCGGATAGCGACTCTGCAAAGTATCGTTGTTTCCCACTTGAGGTGTTGCCTTCCGCCTGTGCTGTGCCACGTGAGGCTTTCGGGGGTTTCTGATAGCGCAGCAGCAGAGTCTGGGGTGTGTACTTCTGTGTCCACGACTTGGAGGACTCGTCGATTCAGACGCTTGCTGGACGGGTGGTCCTGTGCAGGGCAGAGCGGCAGCACGCTGTAAAGCTGGGGCTCGGGAGCATCTCCATCGAGACTACGTCGAAATGCTTTTGGGAAGGGTGATGCCTTATCGTCTGATCGAGCATAGATGCGAGCGATCGGATCTGACGTCGCGGGCCGTTAAGAGACAGGAGATCGATGGAGCCAGGGTGATCCGCTTCGCAACTCCGAGACGCACAAAGTAAACATTTTGTCCTATTCGGATCACGGTCCATCGAATCGAGAAGCCAGATCACGTCTCCACGGTATCACGATCACCAGAGTAGCGCTCAAGGTACTGGTGCAATTTCTCCGCCTCCAGGTCCAGCCCAGGCAGCATGCCATCGTCCTCATCCCGCACGCTGCCAGGACTGGCATGGCTCGCGGTGCCGCTGTGGCCGGTGCGCTTGATGAAGGCGTGGAACTCGTCGATGCTGCCGGAGTACCACCCGGTCTGCTCGTCGAACTGCGGCGAGGGGACGAGCAGGGAGAAGTCCGTGACCACAGATTCGCTGGCGTTCGCTCCTCGGTGGGGCAGATCGATGGCCTTGGGTCGGAACTCGTAGACTTCCGACGCGGCACAATCCGACGAATCCGACGGGACATCGTTCTCATCAAAGTTGTAGAAGCTGTTCTCCTCGCCGTCGGAGCCGGTGAAGCCTTCCACCACATACTCTTCGTCCTCGGAGTCTTTGGCTTCGTCTTCTTCGCGCGTCAGCTCGTCGTTGCTGAAGGCTTGTGCGGCGAGGCCACGAGCGAGATCTTTGTTGAGCCCGGCTAGGATCTCGCGTAATGTGGCTTTCCGCCGGGGGTTGTTGGCTTGTTCGATTTGCATTTCGGTCTCGTTGATCTTGCAGATGAGCTCGTCGGTGTGGCTGCTGTCAGCACTGGGCTGTGCTTGCCGGAGCTGCTCGAGGCTGGTCAAGGACGGGAGGGTATCTTCTGCGAGTACCCCACTGAATGCATCTTGAAACTCGCGGGCGATGCGTCGATCGGGAATGGCGAAGATGATCTCTCGAATGCCTTCCCATCGCTCTACATTCGGTCTGCGTTGTCGCGGGCTACCAGCAATGACTTTGCGCCATATTTTCGCCACCTCCTTGACCGGATTGCCGTACGCACCGCATCCCCAAGCACCCAAGATCAAAGTCTGTGCACCTTTGCTCTGCGCGATCCGTAGCACCGCCTTCATCTTGCGAGTGACAAGCTCGCGGTCTCTGTCGCAATAGCTGACGCCACAAGTGCATCCGCCATCTCGTTCTTCAGTCCGTCCACGTACGTCAGGGAATCGCAGCATGCCAGCACTGATGACATCCACGAAGAATCGATCACGTTTCTCCAGGTCGTTGGCTTCCGGCGTGCAGTCCCGGAACACCATGACGTCTGGCGTGTGAATACCCCCGAGTTCTGGTAGACGATAAAAGTCATCCCAGAGGGATGCGTAGAGTGTGGTGCGCGCACAGATGAACTCCTCTTGGCTGTTGGCACCCTCAAGAAAGCCTCCTCCAGGTTTGAGTGCCGAAGCAAAGTTCAGGATGGTGGCATTGGTGTTCTTTTGGTTAGTCTTCACAGTTGGGACGGTCCTCTTGCTCGTTGCCGGTCGTTCGGAGACTCTTGAAGCCGCTTCGAGAGTGTCGCAGCACTGCACGCGAATCCGTGGGGCAGGTGACGGGGTGAGGTCGCCGGATGGTACGTTTGGCTGTGGGTCGGCGATCAGGTCCGCTCGATGTATACCATGTCGTGCCCGTGGGCTCCCTCGCAAAAGATCCGGGATGGATTTATTGATTGTTTCCTTTGCTCTTCTTGCTCGTTCCGCACGCCGCATGGTGTTGGATGGCATGACCACCGTAGGACATTCCCTTCCCATGTTGTGCGAGATGTGGATGGGTAGTTGGTGGAAGGAACTGCAGTGAAGTGTGCGCATGCAATGATTGAAGAGGCGAAGAGAGTAAATCAAGAGAAGAGTCCAGATCGAAGCCACATGGGATGTTCGCTGAACGAGGTGGGCCTTGATGAATTCGTGGCTAGCTTGAGTTTGTCACGAGCGTTAGGTTGCTGGCATGTGAAAGCGCGCGTGAATTCGGCAGTTGGAGCTGCAGCCAATCGGCCGGAGCGCTAGTTCTGCGGGCGGCGATGGCGCAAGTCGCAGTCGACGTCAAGAATGTGCTGGCGACAGAGAGAAAAACAGGAAGACTGAAAGACAAGACGGCAGCGAAGGAAGATGAAGCAGAAGAAGAGAGAGCAGAGGTACCTGGGATGATGTATGGAAGGGTGGAAGAAGACAAGGAAGACAGGATCGGAGCCCGTGACCAGCTGGTGGAGCGACTTTCACATGAAGATGCAATGACCTACATGTACCTAGCTGAACGCAGGAAAAGCGGAGGTGGAGGCCACAAATAGGTTCAGCCACATTCCAGACATACCTCTATTGTCGTGTGCGCATTCTCGCATGACCATGTCTGTTGTCATTTAATTGTTATGCTGAATGAAATTCAGCATTCTTAAGGTGTTCAGGCATATCACTGTTGGATCGATCTTGTTCAGCAAATGCCATTCGCATTATTGTGGCAGGCCTTACCAACACATCCACGTCGTCGATCTCGGAGAGAAGATACATACTTCGCGACACCCTGCATGCGGCCCCACGTCCTGCATCGATGATCAGCATATAGTACTGCAGCTTCCATGTCCTTAACTGGAGTTACGCCTAGGATTATCAGAGTATTCAGCCTCCATGTTCGGCAAATGGACCGTCGTTGGGGATCGACCTGATCAACCCAAGTACCGTGCCAGACGCTGCGCATTTTCCGCTTTCGGAATTGCATCAAGGTGCTGGAGATGATCGCTGTCCGAGCCTCGCTTTCGTCCGTCCATACCAATACGACGACGTGTACGAGCTCCTAGTTTGGGTTTACTTTTGCTATGAACGAGAACTGTACTGTTTCATGTCTGAACCATACATTGAGGTACATGTACTTTTGGGCGGGGGCTTTTGTGCTGAGCAGAGCCGCGGAGATTGAATCAGGGCACGTGACTACATCCTCTTCCATCGCAGTAGGAATTGCTGCCTTCAATCCATTAGTCTTTCCCAGTTTCAACTGGTACACTGACATGGCTTTCGAAACTGGATTGAGGCATCAATGGAAAGGTGGAGTGAGAAGCGGCGCACAGGGGTTTTTCTTGTCCATAGAGATATCTGATTCCATGGTGCCCCCTCCCTGTGAGACTTTCCGCGGCGCCTTGTATCAAACAACCACTTACTTCTGCCATGCAAGTGCTGCTTGGGATGCAATCAGTGATCAGACCCTGAACAGGATCGTACAGGATCAATCCCATACAGCTTCGTGAACTGAAGATGCCTGGCTACTTAGTCGTGTGCGTGGGCAGACCTCTGGACAACCCACAGATATGCCAGAATCTGAAACACAGACACCTCATGCCAACGAGAAAGGTGAAGGTCGAGCGTCAAATATCAAGGTTATCAACAATAAGGACTTGTTCAACCAAGCTAGAGGAATTCATTGCGGCATAGTGCTGTATGCAAGGCTTCTTGGTGCTCGAGTCGAATCTGTTGACAGTGACCATCCACAAACACGCTGACAGGCAGCGGTAGGGGTCCTAAGGCAGTTATAGAATCCCCAATTGTCTCCTACGTATTGCCACTCGACTGTCTAACTTCCAATGTGAGGTCCATGTATACAATGTGCTCTGAAGAACTTTACACCAAGACAACATGTGTAAAGCGTGCCCAGCTCTGCAGAGTATCAGGCTGAATTGACGAACCTCGCCAGACCTACCACATGCAGACGCATTCTGGATTGTGCTACCTCAGCATTAGATGACCATTGACAGTCTAAAAGTGACGAACGATCACTCTGCCATGTCCACAACCATGCCCGCCCCAACCGACCACCACACCTCTCCACCTTCCTCCTCCGCCGGCCTCACCAACAAGATCTCCTACATCCCGCTCCCGCCAGCCAAACCCTTCCAATCCACCCTGCGCTACCCCTCCAACCGCAAGACCATCTACGACCGCAACCTGAACCGCACCAAAGCCACCGACATCTCGCTCGCCAGCTTCTCCTACCTCTTCAACAGCCTGATCACCTACCACCACGCCAAGTCCGGCTCCGTCAGCGAGATCGAGACCCGCCTGAACCGCGCTGGCTACCCCATTGGCGTCAAGCTGCTGGATCTGCTGCTCTACCGGCAGCCTGCGCGCGGTGTGCAGCGCCCGACGCGCATGCTCGATCTGCTGCAGTTCATTCACGGGACGGTGTGGCGGGCGTTGTTTGGACGTAGCGCGGACGCGCTCGAGCAGAGCAACGACAAGAAGAACGAGTACATGATCGTCGACAATGAGCCGGTGGTCAACACGTATATCAGCATCCCGAAGGAGATGAGTCAGCTGAATTGCGCGGCGTTCATAGCGGGTGTGATTGAGGGGATGTGTGATGCGGCGGGGTTTGGGACGGAGGGCGTGTCGGCGCATTGGGCGGGCGAGGGCGATGAGATGTGGCCGGGCAAGACGATTTTCTTGCTTAGGTTTAAGCAGAGCGTGGTGGAGAGGGAGGAGGCACTGAAGGCTGGTGGGGGGTGAATTGTGGGACGAGATATTGGAAGAACTTTATACTGAAACGATGCTGAGCCTGGACGGATCATGCGTGCTAGCTTACAACACCAATGGGCAGACCGGGTGCTATTGCTATGCGAACCCAGCCTCCAGGAGTCTCCTGGTCTCCCGCCAGAGCTACCATCGACCTCTGCTCGATTTTTGAAGGGGAATCAATGGAGTCAAGCGACATGTCTAGTCTGGCAGCACTGGGAACACTGTCTCCAGCATCTGGTGTCTCGAGTATGCTTGCCTCGAACAGATCTTGCCAGCATTCTTGGAAGAACACATCACCGCTATCCAGCAGCATCTGACCGCACATTTGCGTCCAGTATCCGGGACACAAGCAGCACCATTTCATCATCTCGACACGCAGGGATTCTTTCGTCTGAGCTCTGAAGCTCGCCTGCTTGTCGTCGATGAGATGTGCAAGCCACAGATATGCTGCTTCCTTTTCAGCATCCTGTGAGATATCCATGGATGGGTCGAGGTGCAAGGTGTCGAACATTCGTCGACACAGCATCTGTGGGAAAGCATCAAAATCGCGAGTCAGTCTCGCAATAAGTTCATCCCACATCAAGAATGCGCCGTCCATCGGTGAGCCGAGTCTGAAAAGTATTAGCTTTCCATAGCAGATAACTCACGATGTAGCATCAACTCACTCTCTGTTCGAGGGAATGAGCAACCTGTCATCGACCAGCACTTCGACTAAGGCGTCCAGTCTTGCTCGATTCCTCGCCACCAGTTCTTTGCATACCGCGCTCGCCGCCCGCAACTGCTCATCCAGATGCACCACCACCGCACTTTTCTTCTTGCCGCTCCTCAGAATCTCGCGTCTCTGCCCGCGATACTCCTTGAAAATCTTCCTTGCCTCCCCCTTCACCCTGCCCACACTCTCCCTCACCTGCTCTGGCGTCTCGGGCTCCTCCAGCCGCGACCAGTAGACTCTCCACAACCACTCCAGCGCCTGCTGTGCTGCCGCCACCAGCCTGCCCACGCCGGGTAACTCCTCGTGCGTCGCCTCATGCCGCAACGCCACGAACTCGACCGGCATCCCGATCTGCTTCGCAATGTCGAGCATGCTGCTCGGCTCCAGCATGCGCTCCTTGGCGCGGCCGATGTCGCAGAATCCAGTCACGAAGCGGCAGAAGGCTGCGCTGTACACGGCGCGGATGCTGAAGATCGAGTTCTTGCTCGTGTCGTGATGCAGCAGCGCGTCGATCAGCAGGGCCGTCGACTCCACTGCGTGAGGCAGGTTGCCACGCAGCTTCCAAGCCATGACGCGACTGACGGCATCGCGGCGCGGATCTGCGTCTGTCGACTCAGATGGTGCAGAGGCGTAAAGCTGAGACCGAACTTGGAGGAGGTCGTGTTGTGTGCGCCACGGGGTGATTGTGAAGCGAACCATGACGAAGGGTTTCCGGTTAAAATCTTGAATGAATGATGTGCGGATCCTGGTAGACTGTTTTCAAATGATGGCCTTGAGATCGTATGGTCTGTTCGTCTGACCTATCCTGAGCGTAGGTAAGGCTTCGAAATGCTTCATAAAGGTCGAATCGCGTATACCCTAGGGCAATATTATACAGCACAAATATCTATATTAGTGTCCACATGAGCTCGGCGATACTCGTACAAGAACTATCTCCTCTGTTCATCAAAGATCGTGAACGAGTGCTGTCCACTCCAGATACGATAAAAGGTAGCATAACTTTTGCTGCACAGCAAAAGTTCCAGCGGGAAGATCCGCCTAGTGTGCATCAATTGATAAGGAAGCCCGACGTCAGTCTATGTTTGTGGGGCAATTGGCGGGGATGTGGTGCAGTGCTTGGAGATGTGAAAGCGTCCATGTCTCACGTTCCATCGCTTCACGTAATAATGATACTGTAAGCCTGTATTCTACACTTACAAGTCTGTACAACTTCAGCCAAAGATGGCGGAAGGAAACGTACTTGGGCAAATCTTAGAAGACCCTAAAGCAGCCAACGCTCTCGTACTAAGTTATCAGCGATCCTGGCCGAGTGGAGGTTTTCTGCTAACACATATGTCAGAACGATCGTGATGCAGGAGGATCAAGTGACTCGGATGGACTGCAGGAGGAAATGGAAGTGGTCTTTGATCGGTATGGCGCGAAACGACGTCGGGCATCACTCGTGTCCGATCCGAAAGCACGACCATCAACATATCGTAAAGAAACGTCATGTTTTGTCCACCAAATGCTGGAAGGACGATCCAAACCTGGACATGCGACACCACAAGCAGAGGAAGCGGCGAGTAGACCCTCAGACAAGGGCAACATGACACCTCGCAATTCCTCTCCTGAACGACATACCCAATCCCGTCTGTTGACCAAGAAGCAGCTCTCGGACATGGCCTTTGGTATCCGAGAACTCTCCAAGAAACTAGGACACATAAGACTGCTTCTGAAAGTCCGAAATGTGTTTCTGCTCACCAAAGCTCACGACCTGACGCTGATCGGTAAGACGCGTGATGTGGCGTCGTGGCTCCTGCGTCAGAAGAACGAAGATGGACACTCATATACTGTCTGGGTTGAGGAAACTATGAGAAACAACAAAACTTTCAACGCAGATAGTATAGTCGCCGAAGATGAAACATACAAGGACAGATTAAAGTATTGGACGAACGAGCTCTGCAAGAGAAAACCGCATACGTTCGAGATATGCCTAGCTCTGGGTGGCGACGGTACTGTGCTTTATGCTTCATGGCTCTTTCAGCGTGTGGTTCCTCCAGTTATGTCGTTCGCTCTTGGATCTCTCGGCTTCCTTACCAAGTTTGACTTCGAGCAATACGAGAAGACCCTTACGCGAGCGTTCAAGGAAGGAGTCACAGTCTCACTCCGACTGCGTTTTGAAGCAACAGTCATGCGTTCAAACCGGCGCGCTGACGAGGATGAACAAGCGTCGCGAGACTTGGTGGAGGACCTCATAGGCGAAGGAATGCACGATGAGCATACGCATCACCCCGAGCTCAGCCACAATATCTTGAACGACATCGTGCTCGATCGTGGGCCCAACGCAACCATGTCTAGCATCGAGGTCTTTGGAGACGACGAACACTTCACTACCGTGCAGGCGGATGGGATCTGTGTGGCGACCCCGACCGGCTCCACGGCTTACAATCTTGCGGCAGGCGGTAGTCTATGCCATCCTGACAACCCAGTGATATTGGTCACCGCCATCGCACCACATACTTTGAGCTTCCGGCCGATTATCCTCCCCGACACGCTGGTACTGAGGATAGGAGTGCCGTTCGACGCACGGGCCAGCAGTTGGGCCAGTTTCGACGGCAAAGAGAGGTGCGTATATTCATTCCGAACACACAATTCTCCTTCCGTGATGAATACCCTTGACTAACTGTGCCCACGTAGAACCGAACTATGCCCGGGCGACTATGTCACCATCTCCGCCAGCCGCTTTCCATTCCCTAGCGTTCTGCCACTCGATCGTAAGAGCGAAGACTGGGTCGATAGCATCTCGCGCACGCTGAACTGGAACAATCGCCAGCGGCAGAAGGCTTTCGATGGCGAGACGAAGAAGGATACAGAGGACGGAGATGCTAAATGACGTGGCGGTGGCTGAGGTTCTCTTCAATATTGATCGAGTCAGATCTCTGTACACATACCCTTGCTTCAAGCTTCTGAACATCATGATGTCTATAGAGCGACGTTACTGGGCCACAACCCTTGAAGCCTGATGGGATGAGTCGTTACTAGGCAGCTACGCAAACAGAAGTTTATCAAGGTGCTAGACCGTCTTTGCGTGGAATCTAATGCTATGCGCATGCAAATAGTGGGATGGAATCACACAGACTTTCATGTATCGATCAGATTACATTTGATTAGTGGCTAGAACAATGATCTAGATGTCATTCAATCACTGCCGTTCGACCCGACACCCGCACAGTCCTCGTCGAACGTGGCGAACTCGCTGCTTTGCAACATGTCATCGATCCCACTCCAATCCATTTGCCGACCCGGCGTAGAGAACGTTGGTAGATCGCTAAAATCAAAGGCTCCACTTCCGCGGCTGGGGCTGGTGAATCCGGCGAGCGGTGCGTTGGTGTCGCTCAGCATTTCCGCCAATTGTCTTGAGAACGGCGAGACTTGGTCGTGAGCACCAGCATTGGCACGACCAGGCGTGCGACCAGGCGTGCGACCGGCGCGGCTAGGGGTAGAGCGCAGAAAGTATCGCGAAGATGAAGGAGAGGTCATGAAGTCGTGCATTGCAGCAGCTGAAGCACTGACGCGTGAAGCTGACGCTCCATTGACAACGTTCTTATCCACGGACAGGGGCTTGCGTTTCCTAGTCGCTGACGAGGGAGTCTTGAGAAGACTGTTGAGATGATCTTGGGAGAGAGGGGACCTATTTTTGGACGGTGTTTTGCGAGGCGTCTTGAACAGGGATGAAGGTGAACCCTCGAACAGATCGGCGAGTCCCCCAAAATCGTCCAAAGCAGGCCCCACGTTCTCCTTGTCAGATGTGAATGCCTCGAAGATGCTCACGTCGTTGTTTAACGAGGTGAATGCCAGCTTGGAAGAAGACGCCGACTTTGGTTGCCCAGTCTTGCTTGCTGAGAGCGTGGCGTTCAATGATGCTTGACCATTATCATCGAGGCTCTTCACCTCCCCATCCTTCCTGGGAGACGGGAATAAGAGCCTTCTAGTAGGCTTTGGAGTGAGCTCATCAATCTCAATCGGCGAAGCCTGCGAGCCAAATCGTACTGGACTCGACTGTACTTGGCGAGAGAGTGCCGCATCAAGCCGAGATGCATTCCACTTGTCTTTTCCCGCAGTCCGACGTTGCTGCTCAGGCTGCAGGCTCGTAGCACGTCGCTGTCGATTGGCTGTGGGCTTCCTTCTCTCCTCGTCTGTGTTACTGCTAGAAAGCTCATCGGCAGGGATACCGTCAGAGGGCTCGTCAGGTTCAACTGCATCGGTGAAAAATGCCTCGGATTGTGGCTCCAGGCTGTCTGTCATCAGCCCCGCCCCATCGCCCGCTTTAGATTTCCTGCTCTTTCGTGAACTTGGTTTCTTGCCCCATCGGTCTGCAGGACGCATGGTCCTGGTTTTGTTGAACCATAATCCACATGGGTTGCATAAAGTGGTGTCTTCAAATCCGTCGCCAGGCTTGGGTAGTCTGGAATTCTTGTCTCTTTTCAGACTTTTCCGGATGACAAACCGCAAGACTTCACCCGATGCCTCGTCCTTCTCCGTGGCTTCTACGCCAATGATTTCACCCTCACCTTCTGCCTCGTCGAGGGGACTAGGCTTGCCATCGACGTGTTTGATATATAGCCTGCGCCATGTCGGGGTCTCGATTGCACCACAATGGGCGCAGAACTGTGGAGCCTCACCGCTGAGGAGAGACTGCTCGAGACGATCTTGAATGACCATTCGCCTGGTGGCACCAGAGCCTGAACGCTTGAGGCCTCGAGGACGACCCTCATTATCGCTTGGAGCAGGAGAACCTGCCTCAGACTCGGCCTGTGTGCGTGTACGCTTGAGAGGCTTCCGACGCCGTTGGTCTGGCTTTTGTGACTCAGCTCGAGCCGAAGGAGCTCTTGCTGAGATTGTTGGTGCTGATGTACTTGGAGGTAAATTAGGCGGCAGTGCAAGCGAGCCACGCCGTGAAGTGGCCTGATCAGCTCTGGCTGCTCGTTCCGCGTTAGTGTCATCGGATATCTTGGCGGCGGGCCCAGAAAAGGGAGCCTTGGGAGCAGCTGGCGCTGTATTGTGTGCTTGTAAGGGTGGCCGAGGACCGGCAGTTCTTCTCGAGCTTTTCGGTCTACAATCGCATTAGTCCTGACTCATTGTGCGAAGACCAAATTGTCTATGTGATCACAGTTGTCCAAAACTACAGATGTCGGACGTACCCTAAACTTGCATCGCGCTGAGGTGGTAAATCCAACAGCATTTTTCGAGGCAGCTGACTCTCATCACCAGGCATCACCATCTGAAACTCGATATCGCTCGGGATGACATCACTTGGCATCACCGGCGGACTATTCGAAGCACGCTCTTCAGTCTTAATGAAAGAGTGTGACCGTGCAGTACCCCTCTGTATTGTCATCTGGGCTGATGTCTCATGATCTTGTGCATACTGACCACAATCACCATTACCTTCCAAGCTATCCATGATGTTGCTGCTCAGCCAAGCCTGCTCACTCATATACCCGCTGTCAGTCATGCGAGCAGGCGGTAAAGATGGCAAGCCTGGACTGCTAGGTTGAGGCTGATTCATTCCTGGGAACACTGGAGGCGAAGACGGGATGTCTTGTGGTGTACCACCAGCAGTCGTGCTACGAGTCGGCGATTCTTCCTCGGGCGAGCTCACAAGTGCATCGGAATACTGGTCGAAGTCTGACATGAAGTCCGAGTCTGCAGTCGATGCTTGTCTTAACATGCTTCGTGACGGACCCGAGATCTGAGACCTTTGGTGCCGGAGAAAATGTCTTTGGGGAACAGGCGTCGGAACTCGAGGTGGTGGTTCGAGGTCACTCCCAGGAGCGGTCGCACGCTTGGGGATAGGTCGATGCATGTGTACAGAATTGGCAGCGGCAGCGGTGATGCGAAGGTCGGCAGACCGTGATCCGAACGAGGATCGTCCGTGCCAATCAGTTTGGACCACCTTTGCCCGTTTGCGGGGAAGTCCATCTTCGTTGTAATATATTTCGGTCTGCTCCTGGGTTTGTTGAGGTGGTAGCGAATGCGAGGATCCATGTCTTTGATGTTTGCGCGAGGATGAAACTTCACTTCGTATACTTGTGCGGGATGCGGGCCGGGAATGATTCACAAAAGTTGAAGGATATCCTGAAAAGCTTTGATGACGTAAATGCTCGTTAGAAGTGTTGGATTCCAGAACATTTATTGGGCTACCCGTCCTGCTGCCTGAAGCGCTGAGAGATGTCGTGGCAAACGCGGGGTTGAGCCCAAAATCAGGCTCTGTCGGGGTCTGAGTGGCTCCCACATCATCCAACACCTGCTCACTCCCGCTGATTGCCGTACCAAGACCGAAGATATCGTTCCCAAGCATCATCTCCTGGCTTTGGTTGGATGAATCAACAGCGATATCGAAATAATCATGCATAGACTGGTGCGGCTTGTGTTGATGCAAGGACATGTTCCAAGCGTTGGGATCGAACCCTCCAGACATGGCTGAACTACCAATTTGCAACTTGTCCGTTGCTGGGACAGTAGACGCCTGAGCGACTTTGGGAACAGGCACCATTCTGAGCTTCACTTCCAGCGTTTCCTTCACTCCATTGCTGAATATGGCTGGTACGTTCTTGCATACTCGCCCAGTGATCATGGTTTTCTCCTCGTTCGGACCGGGTATTGAGCTGGCCATGACGGCGGACAGCATACCTTGTCCGACGAGAGGAGTCTCGAACTCGCTGTAGTCGAAGGCATAGATCGCAAAATCTCCATCAGAAAGTTTGGTGATCATCTCCGGAGATGCTGAGAGGACAGCCTGAATGCATTGTCTAAGCTCAATAACACCCACTTGAGAAGTCTCATCTATGGCAACAGCCGGTATTTGTAGCGTGTTCGGGAATCGTGCCAGGCAATTGGTCTTGTTATCAGAGTCGAAGGAGTACAGGACTTTGACACGCATAGGACGCGTTGGTAGGTCCGCGTAGGGATTGTCCTCGGTGAAGCCGGCAGTCTCCATTGTTGCGTTGAACGCGGATGTAGCGGACTAGGTTCGATTGTTGGGGCGAGCGAAATATATATTTTTAGCCCTGCCACGCTCAAGAGTCGTCCACGTGCTACCTCATCTTGTGCCGGCCCTTGCTGATACGAACAAAGCAACGATGCTTCTTTGCGGCGTCCAGCCCTTGCTGTGCTGGAGTTGCTGTGATGAGTCGAAGTGATGGCGGTATGCGTGGTCAAGTGAGGTTGGTGAAATACGATGTGAGTGTAGAGATGAATGAACAGTGACAATATATCGGGTGAGTGAAGTATAAGAAAAGGTATGAGGTGGTTGGTGTATATGCAGTCTCGCGTACCTTAAAGGTCCGCTACGCGTGCGATCTGCGCGTTGAAGCTAGTCGGAGCTGTCGCGATTGGCCGATGACATCGAAGACCTCACGTCAATCACGTGACCAAGATTTTGTGGCCGACTTCACCTTTGCGACGAGGCCAGCATGCGCCAACAAAGTGCTCTTAAAATACTATCAGCGGCCACAACTGTCATCAGACTCAGATTAGACAACTCGAAAGATCCCGAGAATGGCTGCCACCGACTCCAAGATCGCGTAAGTCTAACTTCACCTACATCATACAACAGCCTTCTTACTGACATCCCTTCACAGTGACCTGCAAGCGAAATCCCGCGCCGAGCTCACTGAGTTCGAGATCGGACTCCTCGAAAAGCACGAATTCTCCGCTGGACCACTCTCGCTACTACAAACCGCCGTGCGCAACCACACACAAGTCCTGATTTCGTGCCGCAACAACCGCAAACTGCTGGCGCGAGTAAAAGCATTCGACCGACACTGCAACATGGTGTTGGAGAATGTCAAGGAGATGTGGAGTGAGACGACACGGACAGCTGATGGGAAGAAAGGTCGTTCAGTGAACAAGGATCGCTTCATCAGCAAAATGTTCCTGCGTGGAGATAGTGTGATCATGGTTTTGTTGAGTTGAGTGAATGGCAGGGGGAAATTGAGGTACTTACCACAAGAGGACTTTAGGCGTGAAATTTGGCGTTAGACAGGCAAGGGTACGGCGTTACCAGAAAAACACAACCAACGTACGGCGTTGGCGGCATATGGAAATAAGGCAGAAGACTGGTACGGCTCATGCAAAGCGATGCAATAGATTTTGCTTAGCTAACTGCTTCGAAACTGCTATAGTAAAGAAGATAATCATGAGTCACTGAAATTCGTGGTATCGAAGTACTTCCAAACACCGGCGCCAGAATTAGTCTTGCGCATTTGGCACGCTGAAGTGCTTTTACCCGAGCATTACAATTTAGTTAGAATCCAGGCAGCACAATCAGACAATCATGCCAATCCTTCGGCGAGACCATTCAAGAACACTGCCAGTCCATACGCACCTGGGTCCGGCACCTCCTCGAATCCACTACCTCCAATATAAACCGTTCTACCCAGACTCGCTTTCATGCCCTTTGTCTTGCTCGAGCCTTCACTTGCAGCGCGTGCAGCCTTCTGCAAATCATTTGAATCTCTTAGGGTATCCACGAAAGGAGCCAGTGCATCTACCAGTGTTCGATCGCCTACTTTGGCAGGAGTATATTTACCCATGCTTTCCATTGCGGTAGTCAGAGCCGACGCCCAATCCTTGGGACTGGCGGGCTGTTTACCAGCAGTCTTCTGTGAACGTAGGCCATGTGCAAGAGCGTTGAGGAAGATGGCATAGAGGGCGCCTGATGTGCCATCCATGGTGGTCTCAACAACAGAGGTGATGCCATCCAAGTACAGAGCTGCATCATTCTGGTTGTTGGCTGAGGGTAGATGAGCCAAGATGGCTTCCGCGCCTCTCTTGAGTCCAACTCCGCAGTCTCCATCGCCGACCACAGTGTCATACTTGGTAATGTCCGGCTCAGCCTCAATGAGCTTTTGTAGTGCGTGTGTAAGTGCTTTGGCCGTCAAGGCTGTGTCGATGTCCAATCCGCAAGGCTTGTTCTCGATGCCAGACCGCCCTTCATTTTCTCGAAGTTTAGTGGGCGGCTGAGACCATGTCTTGCTAGTGATTGCAGCACTCCACCCACTGGCTTCCGCCGGAGCATCAAGGAGTGCGAGCATGTTCTTCCCGCCATTTATTTGCTGGGTTTTGAGAACGGAGATGGAAAATCCGAGGCCATTCAGCGAAGTCATGAATGTGCCGGACAGTATGCGGACTGGCTTTATGCTGTAGTCTGATGCAAGCTGCGTGACTACCTCATTCGTGATGCCTCCCATCTCGAGCACACTAACGCCGCCAAGGTTGTTGACCAGCAATACAATCTCATCCGAACCCTTCACAGACAAGAACCCACGGTCTGTATCATTGGTATCGAGCATATATTTGAGCATGGTCCTGACCAGATCCGGTAAATTTGTTGTGCTTTTCTCGGAGCCTGGCTCGTTATGGATACCCATCCCAATCTCGATCTCATTCTCCTTGAGCTCGTCTTCCTCATCCGTAGCTCGACCAGGGACATGAACATGACTCAGTGATGAGCCTATTGAGACAGTGTTATCGGCAACCGATTGTGCGACTTTGTGAACCTCCTCCAACGTAGCACCTGTCGCGGCAAAAGCTCCCGCAATCTTGTGCACAAGCACTGTTCCTGCGATGCCTCTGCGTCCGACTTTGCCACCCTGGCTGCGTCCGACACCAGCATCGTCGCCCACAATTACCATTTCGACATTGATACCCGCTGACTTGGCCTTTTCAACAGCCATGCCAAAATTCAAGACATCTCCTGTATAATTCATGACCACAACCAGCACACCCTTGCTCGTCTCGACCCTTTCTAGGATACCTCTTCGTATCTGCTGAGCGCTAGGAGATGCGAAGATTGTTCCAGCGACAGCACCTGAGAGCAGTCCTGGCCCAACAAAAGCAGCGAAGGAAGGTTCATGTCCCGATCCTCCCCCAGAAACGAGGGAGACTTGTGGTTGCACCGCATCTGGGCGGATGTAGATAATCTTGTTTCCAACATCAAGGGCGGTGGTCGGATTGGTGTGAGTTATGGATTTGAGTGCTGAGAGGACAAGATGAGTCGGATCGTTGATGAAGTGTTTCGCTTGCTCGGATTGTAAGTACGAGGAGTCCTGTTAACGTTGAACGAGTGCCAACTTACAAGACATTTTGAGGTCGCGCAGAAGCTTAAGTGAGGTAACTGTAAGAAGCAATAGTGAATTTACTTACATTCTGCGAGACCAAAGATATGCGCTCACTAGTTATGATCACTCTGCAAGGCTACAAATACTATGCTCACAATTGATGCAATGTGAGGGGTTGGAGGGGTCGGAGAGGTGGAAGTGAGATTGCTCACGTCTACGTCGGTACCTGCTTACCCGACGTCACTCACACTGCTGCTATCTTCTTCATGTTGTTTGCCAGATTCCAACACCATCATCAAGTGGTATCAGATCCATCGCTGAAAGGTACTCGTTCGTGTGGCTTTGCTGAGTGCGACCCATGGAGCACGTTCGGCACGATCATTAAACGGAAAGTGTTGGCTCCAGCTGCTGTCTGGGGAACGTGCACATCTCACTCCCTTCTCTCCTCCCAGCCTTTCCACTGCCACCTTTACATCTTCTTGGCCTTGCATTCCTAGATGTACATACATGCAGAAGCATATGGGATTCAAATTGGCTAATGTACGTCTCTGTGAAGCCAAGTTGGATTTTCTCGGCGCCGTCGGCATACATCAGACCTGCAATGGCAACGAGAACCTCATACCGACTTGACTCTGCTCAGACGTTGGGATCGTTTCGCTGGCACTCAATTTGCACCCTTACGGCTCTGTGAATCGCGCAGTATCAATGGCAATCTGGACACTGGCGTGTCGAGTGCGATCAAGCCGTATCCCGACTGGGATAGAACCTCCTAGATGTGTCTGCGGTCGCACATATGTTCCATCTACAGGCCTCTCTTAGGAATGGCACTCTGTAAGGGTAGACAGCAAACATTTCGTCTTACCTCTTCAAGATTTGGCCATGCCATTGGCCCGCCGGTAGGAAATCTTTTCTGGTCCAATACAAACATATCACATGTCAAGAGCTTTGAAAACCCGGAAGACTACACCCAGCAGACTAATCTGAGTACAACAACAAGGAGAACTTAACGACACCACGTGCGAGCCTTGTTTACCGCCACGTCTGCTCCTTGCAATACATGTCATGAGTAATGCTCACCTTACCGACGCACCTATGTCACGAGCATGCAACAAGTATGTCAATCACGATCAGCGTGAGTTCCAGAAACATCATGTGAAGTTGAGTATTGAGCCGCCGACTGAATGATAGAATAGCAGAATATGACGAGTGTTCTGGGGATGTTGGGCAGCCTTCTGGCAGGCGCGTAAGACTGCATACACTGTCGCCCCGGTCAGGCCCTATCAGCGAATTCGGCATACGAAGAATAATCCTCCCGAAAGCTTACCCACATCAAATCCAAGGCAGAACTATTGGGTAAACCGGTCAGATTTGGGGACAAGAATTCGCGTTGATATTTAAGTCCAGGCAGGGGCTGGTCATCCAACCCGGACATCCCCCAACCAGACTTCACACGCTTTGCGATGCCAGATCACTCTCACCATGGTGAGCATTAGACATGCTCGGATGTGTCGCACTCGTGGATCTATGCCCAAAATGGACCATACTAGAGGTGAAGGTGAGGATGGAGGCTCAGGTCTAACCACGCCATGTCTACCTGGTCAAGTGCTTCTTGTTTCGCAGCGACTTATCAGCTTTTTGGACAATAGAAAATCTGCTCTCAATAACTATTGTTGAACCCTTCCGACTTGCTATTGTTGCCCAGCCAGCGCAACCATGGTAGCTTCCAACCGTAACGCCGGCGTCAATAGATCATTGGCGCGGCTCAAATGTGCGCAGGTATGTGGATCTCTCAGGTTTCTCCTGCTCTGTACAGAGCAGCCATATCGCTTGAGATATACTAACAGTCTCTAGCAGATCTATATCTCCCCCGTCTCTGCTTTGACAGGTCGTAACAGATTGATCGCAGGTCATCCAAGTGCCCCAAGATATGTCACTCGCTATCAGCATCGCTTGGTCCGCGATAGTTTCATGTTCCTCAATCTTCCGTTCGAGCTTCGATTGATGATCTACGAATACTGCGTGGACGTCTCCGCTACCCAAAAGATCATCAGCCGCTACTACTACACCTTCAAAGATGCCATCAATCCTGCCTCAGTGTTGGCTCCATTAGTTTATGTACGTACAGTATGTCTAACACTTTGACAGGATCTGACTCCATCTCCTGCAGCTGCGTACACCTACGATCTTCCGTCTGAACCGCCAGATATACATGGAGTCCAAGGCGATCCTTGCCAAGCGTTCGATCACATTCGACCATGGTATGCTGGATCTCGCACACCTGGACGACTTCATTTCCAGACCAGTCTTGCGATCTCTGCGTACCATCACGGTCAATGATACTGGACACGATCTCTTCCACGGAACCAAGAACCCAGCAAACAGTTGGTTCGGCTACATGGAATTGATTGAGCAGCTTGGCAAAGTCCTGATGCCGGCAGGTCACCAAGTCAAGGTTTTCAACCTCTCATTCAAATCCAATGAATTCCAGCATCACGTCGCCAAATGCTGGGATCAGAACTTCGTCTGTGGATATCGTGACACGCTCAAGAAGGTGCTCCTCGTCCTTGGGCAAGTCCGCGGTTTGGAACGCGTCAACTTCGAAGGTCTTCCGGAGCCGATGGCTAGGAATATGAAGAGAGCTATGCAGCGACGACCACTCACGTTTCTCGATCTTCCACGGGATGGTCGCGACAAGATCTACCGTCAGGCTGTGGACCTCTTCGACGTGTCGGTGATGCTGAACCGAGCTGTGGACAAAGCCCCCGACCAGACTTGCATCAGGTTTCCCAAACTCAGCACTCCGACTGTACTTCTGCTCAACCGTCAGATCACGGCTGAAGCGCGTCGCTTCGTACGCATCTTGACCATCGCTCCATCTCCGTCGGTCATGTCTCGTGCGTATGCCGTCCCCAGTATCCTCCACTTCATCACCACTCCAACACTCCGACGTGTCGAGGAGCTCCACATCTTCATCAAGAGCTGGGAATGCATCGACATCCTCGCTACCTTGCTGCCTGTCTTTGCGAAGCGCCACAGCCTGACGCGATTGTTCCTCTCCTTCAAAGACAGCCACGACATCAACCGCCTGGCGAGTCGTTCGTGCTATCCAGACACGTACCTGCACAACTACCTGGCCCCCCTGATGGACATCCGTGGGCTCGAGATTGTGAAGTTTGCTCGTAATGGCAGTCTCCCGCCTTGCTACACTATACCACTCAGCCAGATCATGCGCTCTAGTCCGACGACGGGTGAGGTTCTGCCGAAGCTCTTCGTCAAGAAAGGACATTATTCTGTTGTCGACCTTGACACCGCGATGACTTGATTGCAACATTGAACTCCATAACACAGTACTACTCTCGACGCGTATCGCCACGACTGCGAAGACGGTCCCGTAAAGCGAGAACCCCGGATAGAGCAGAAGGAATGTGCAGGACTATTAGCAAGTTCTGATCTTCACAAAGCAAGGTTGGAAACCTACACCACTTCTGCAGCTCGCCCAGGACTCCACTACTTGGTCAGCATCCCGGACATCCAGCATATCTATCGTGCGCATCCACAGCGGAGCCGATCAGTCTTCTTCTGCTCCACCATCAGTGCGAAAAGCAAGACAGATCCACTGATGCTCCACGACTTTTCCAGCCCCTCATCATATCTATCCACCTGCACCAGCTGTGCTCCATCGTACTAGCTGGACCACATTTCGACAGCCAGCCACACCAGCAGGATAAATCCACAGATATTGTGCTATGCCTACAGGGCAACAAAAACAGCGCCTCTGAGTCTGCACCCAGCAGGAGCAAAGACTCTTGCAAATGGTACCTGCCGCGCCAGGATTATAGTTCGTCTAGATAGGCGAGAGTATAACTTTGAACTTCCCCCCAAAATTTTCCTTCTTACGTGGTTCATGTGTCTGTTTCAAATTCCATTGCTTCGTCGCGCTCGCCTCAACGTGATTTATCTGCCCTGACGTGCTCAATGCGACTGTGCCTTTAATGCCATCCCTAGCATAGTTCTAGATACACATAGATTCGTGCCCGTTACGCTGCCGACCTGTACCTGTACAATGGGTGAGTAAGGTATGAAGTGATACCAATGTTCCTTACCGTAAATGTATACGATACAGCCACAGGAGCGTAGGCAGGGCATTGGAGAAGAATATTGTCTACGGTATGATATATGTATATATCCGAAGAATTGTAGATTAGAAAAGTAGCGAGGTCGAGTGCGTTGCGCTTGTGGTCTATTGCGCTTTTTGGCTATGGAAACTGGCTGTAAAGGAATGGTGATGTTGAAGATTTGGGAGGCAGAAAATTGGGTATCATACTACATAAAAACTAATACAGATCGACGCTGCTCTGCCCTGCCCTGCCTTGCCTTGCGCTGGAGACCGCGCGACCTGCAACGGTGTCACAGTCAAGGAGGCGTGGCAGATAATGCCTGTAGGCATGCTGTTCTTGCATACAATGACAGTGAACAGGGTCACAAAGGCAAAAACTCCGGAAGAAGCAGCCGAACCCAACAATAACGCCTTTGCCCGTTGCATAGTCCTTCGTGCGCCGGCTCGCCTGCAGCGTATGTTCACTTTGTTGTGCTGTGTCGCTAAGCAATGAACGTGGCAAAACATTTCGCGTCAAACACACTGTAATCACTTCGGAAGATCGGGACGCAGTGCTCAAACTCGCACCGATCCAGTCTCCTGCTGCTGCTGCTGCCCGCCATAGTTGCGTGTCGATGGCTTCTCAGCCGGCCGTGTACTGCCTGTCTTCGCGCCGGAGAACCAGCTGGACTTCTTGCCACTGCTTTCTCTGGTATTGCCAGCTGCGCGGCGGTCGTCCTGCGCCTGTTGTTCGCGCACGAACTGCTCGCGTTCCGCCGCCTCCTCTTCAAAGTCCTCAAACACCGTTGCCGGCGGCGGGTCGTGGGGCGCGTAAATTCCCGACTTGCGGTTCTGACGGCGCGTTGCACGGTCGACCCCCGCGAGATCGCGCTCGTCCCGGCCACGCGGGTTGTATTTCTTCTCCAGGTAAACCTCGAGCAGGCGCAGGTTCTTTGTGTTGCATTTAAAGGCGGCGTCCGCGAGGTCGCCAATGAACGGGACGAGACCGACGACGAAATCGACGACGATGTTGAGCAGCATGCGCCCCTGAAGAGTGCTGTCAAGCCCGCCTTCGACCTTTTGACATTCTCGATATACCATGAAGGCCATGAACACGCCGATCACGTCGCCAAAGGCTGGGATGATGCCAATGACGGCTTCCCAGCCGAAGCGGATGCCGAACAGGTTGAACAGGCACATGTCAAGGCGGTAGGCGGATTTGCGGACTTTGGCGAGGACGAGGGCGTCGTGCTCGGGAATGTAGGCGGGGATCTGCTTCTTGACCTTCTTCATCTTGCCGGGTTTCTTGGGATCTTGGACGAGAGCGAAGTATGGGTCCTAGGAGGAAGAAGAGTGAGAGTCAGTGGTAAGATCTTGTGAAGTGGATAGAAGGGCAGTGCTCACCTGGCCTGATTCAACATTCTTGGCTTGGTACGCCTTCATCTGCTTGCCCAAGAGCTTGTTGGCGGCATATTTCCCGATAGTGGCGGTCATGATTGTGGTGATGGAAGATGGAAGTTATGTGCGAGTGTATCGTAGTTCGGATGAGTCGTCAAAGCCAATGGTGGAAAGTTGGAAGTGGTGAAAGGTTGAGTTCTTGATGGAGAAGAGGAAGATGGTCGCTGGTCGTGGATAAGGCCAACAATATATATGCAGACCGCGATGAATGATGTCGAGGTTTTGTTTGTGTGGCCGAGAATAGCAATGTTTGCAGCAATTGGATTATGATTGTGCTTGGCCGTGAAGTCTGAAACAAGGCACGCGAGTGGACTTTCAAGCGCGCGACAACGACAAATCCAGTGGCCGGCGCTTGTCGAGGTTCTGCGATACAAGAGGTTGGGAGCCTTGAATTGAAATGACAATGACAACGGGCGGGATATCAACCACAACGACTGGAATATGGGGTATGAGAAAAGGTTCGAGCAAAACCTGCTTTCTGCCTTTATTATATTTGCTGGTTGACCATCTTCGCCATCATCATCATCGTCGTCGTTGATGTCTAGCCTCTTCGGGCATAGAGCAACATCAGGATCGTGGAGTGCAGCGCCTCAGCCACAATCTGGTGTGGCGTTGAGGCGGTGCACTCACATCTAGAACTCATCTTCCATCTTCGTCTAGTCTTTTCAAGTCAGTCTTCGTAACTCTGCCTTGCCCTTGATATGTGCTACTCGACACACCGGCGACTACAGTGTTTGCCGTGGTGCTTCTCGGCCGTAGTGGGTAGAAATAGTGCTGTCTGCTACCACTCGTATATGCGGCTTGGATCGACAGCCACGGCTGCGCTCACAGGCATTCCGGCGCTTCGTACAGTACTGTTCTAGTAATGAGGTATAGGGATTGGAGATGAGAATTCTCCGTTCCAAAACAGGCTCATATATTGGTCTTGACATCGGCATCTTTGAACCCTGCAGACACTATGTACCGACACTGAAGATTGATTTGCTCGTTGCAAATCACTCCAGTGTCCTTCCGGTCGAAGGTCTGTGGGATCTTTGGATACAGATGGTCTTCGGACACGCATGTTGAGTACAGCACCGTTTCTCCGTTGGTCCTAGGCATGTGTACTGTGCTAGAGAGGAGCGAACTTGACCGTTTCCCACCTCTCTTCTTACCATGGATCGAGCCAGCCAGCGACGACAGGCTTACCACACACGAAGGATTCGCAAAGAATCCACACAGGAACGAATGGCTAAGCGAAGATGTGAGCACCCGTCTGTGGAGTCTTCCTTACCGACGTCTACGAGGCGGCTGATGTCCATCTTTCAGGTTTGCATTCTGCAAACCACGTGAGAGTACACCAATGCCAAACCCAAAGCAGAAGTTGCGTTGCAGATCGCCTCGGCAATCTGACTTTCTTCCACTTCGCTTGGAGAGAATCAACGTTGGTATTGCTGACTTCATCCCGTACCAAATCTCTTTAGTTGCTTGGTATTTCTTCCAAGCCCGTGTTAACGGCTGCGCTGAATCGCTGACATGGCTGAATCGGGCTGACTATACCGGATCTGCGCTAACGTTGCGACCCGGCCACTGCCCCAATGGACCACATGTGGAGCACACGAGGCCGGAAAGCATACGGTTATGGAGCCAAGACGACCCTACTGTAGACCCCGGATGTCTACAACCCATGGTTCAAACGGTCAGCTAGCGATTCGAAGCGAACTGGTAGAGGCCTAGAAGTGCTCTTGTTCGAATCATTCGTTCGACAGATGGGCTGGATTGGCATTGTGCCATGGCACGCCTTGACAATGGTCATAGCGTATTCGATATAGCCCGGTATATGAATGCCATCGTGCCCTGCATGCGAAGGTTCTGAGGACAGGCAGGAAAGATCAAACATTCGAGACGTAACAGCAAACCCTCCGACCCCTAAACACTTCAACGAAAGTCATCTCGCCTCAAGTCAACATGCGGTTCTCGGCCTTCCTTGCTGGCGCCCTCGCGGCCGTGGCGTATGCCACTCCGACCCCAAAAGCCGCAGCGAAAGCCGCAGCCAAGGCCGACCTCTCTGCGACAGTTGTGAAGCAGATCGCTATACTACAAGCCGATGTCATCAAGCTCAACAACACGCTCAACAGCTTCAAGGCCTTCGATGTCCTCGGCGTGGTCACTGCGCTGAACATCCAGCAGCAAGCCAACAACATCAGCACCGACCTGACCAACGTGGCCGCGACTACCAACGCCTCCGCCGTCTGGAATCAGGCCAACTCGATTAATGTCGCCAACGCCGTCATCGGCTTCGAGCCGGCCGTCTTCAGCCTGCTGGACAACCTGGTGCGCAAGAAGCCCGCCTTCGCCTCGGCCGTCCTGCTCGTCGGCGACCTGACCACCACCGTCCGCACCCTGCTCATCAAGCAGCGCGAGCTCAGCCGCGAGTTCGGCTCTGCCGTTGCCTCTCGTCTCGATCCCTCGCTCGCCCCGTATGCTCCCACCATCACCAACCAGATCCTGGCCAAGTTCGATACCGCCATCGCCGCCTTCAAGTCGTGCAGTGGTCTGCTCTGCTTGCCCAACATCTAGAGTGCTGGGGGATGGTCTGATGGGGAGGGTCTGATGGGATGAATGTTGACGAGTTTCATGATATCATTTAGCATTGTCGCATGTGCTGCGGGATGGAAGGGATTGTAGCATAGGTATAGTCTTATGTCGTTACCAAAAGATACATGACAACGCTAGCTCTTCTACCACATCTACTCCACGTGCCTCGCTTGATCAGTCCTGCTCTCGTCGTCAGTCGCTCGTCAATTTGCAAAAATGTCACTGAGTACCCACCACTTGCCACTGGCCTCTTTCCCACAGACTCGCCAACTCGCCGTGTTTATCCCTCCTGTCCTTTCGCCCATGACTTCTCAACCTCATCTGACCCATCGCTGTAGCCCACCGACGTCTTTACAAACGGATTCATCATGTTATGTCTGCATACCCCACGGTATCGTCAGCTTTCTGTGTTGGGGAAGATGATGTACTTTGAGGTTCCGCATCCAGGGCATATATATGTATAGTCTTCGCTACCATTCTAGATGTTTCATGAAGATGGCCCTCCAAAGCCAGAAAGAGGGTTGATTCTGGTAGAGCAGGGAAAGACAGTTGAGCCGGAAACTCTGATTGCATTGTGGAAAAAAAAAATCATCCACAAACTCACCCTTTTCCAGCATGACCCACATCCTGCTCCGGCCGCATATCAAAGCACTTCAACGAGCGCCCGCCATCCGGCAGCCGCTTGAGTGACCAGGTGATACAAGTCGACCCGAGGCCGCGCACCGGACGCGTCCAGGCACGGGTATCACGACAGCGGTCGTCAGTGAAGACACGGCACATGACGGCCGATGTGGAGGTGCCACGCAGCGCGAGCGCGGTGAAGGGCGTGCGGATCGGGATGCAGTATTCCTTGCTGTAGGGCTGGAAGGAGCCGAGGTGGTGCATGGCGGGACAGGAGTCATTGGCTGCGACGGGGAACTGCGGCGTATCGTAGAGGGAGATGCAGGGCGAGGCGTGCGTGGTGTTGGGTGAAAGGCAGGGGCGCGGGTCGATGGTGATCGTCATGGCCTTGCCCTTGCCCTTTTTACCGGCGTGGGCGGTGGTGAGGAGCGTCAGGAGGATGGGGAGGAGGGCGGTAAGGAGCATGACGGCGGATGTTGTTGCTGTTGGCGCAGAGCGGTGGTAGGTTCTGTGGATGCACGAGGAGTGGTGATAGACCTGGCCTGGAGACAGTCCTTTTCATAGATGATGACTGAAGACAGGTTGGGTCCAGCTTACCTCTTATCTCATGGTAAGTTCATGTTAGAGTCACTCTCGACACGTGGTGGACGATTGCTATACATCGGATCGATGACATGAAGCCAATCCGTTGACCTGTCAAAGGCCAGTGTGCGCGCCGTTCTCACTTCATCAATTTTGCGGTGGCCATGACATCGAGTACTGCCATCTGCGAGTGGCTGGTGGGACTGTTCAGACGTAAGCATGACAACCATGAGAAGACAAATAGCGTCGACGATCAGAGTGCTTACTGTTCAAATGGCCCATTCCACCACGGTCCGTACTGATTTCGACCGTTGGTATTGCGCTCTTGCTGACTCTGGTAGTTGATCTGAATGAACGTCTTGATCAAGACTGCTGCCTCTCTCGCTTCCGGTTGAGAAGCCCCCGTCCGCGTGATGACCTCGTATAGCGTACCCAAGTGGCGGATCAGGACAGATTTGAAGCCTACCGCATCATTATTCTTGTATGGATCGTGACGTCCTTTGCCGTATGCGCCAGGCTCGGTCAGGACACCGTTCTGCTCGACCCAGCTGTCCTTTCGCATGGACGCCTTGGCCAAGCGACAGGCAAGCGTCATGTATTCATCTTCGCGAGCCGCCTCGTAGAGTAAAGCACAAACGCCAATCGTCACGCCTGTGGTGTATGTAAAAGTCCAGTCGTTGGTTCTGTTCTCGCGAAGTAAAATACCGTCCAGTACTACTGCTTCCTCGCGACGATATCTGCATCGAAGGATCCAATTGAGTGACATGCGAGCTGCTTCGATCTGTTGGTCGCCCGAGCGGTGCTTATTGCCGAGCAGCTTCTCCACGAGATGCCTCGCCTTCGAGTCTTTGTGCGGTGCCTCGGCCCCATGCTGCGCACTCACCAATGCGAGCCGCACACTCAGCTCCGCAAACAGTCCTGTGGAGATTGAGTTGAGCTGCTGCTCGTCACGTTTCGTCGTCCAGAAACACCCGCCTTCCATGTCCTGGTTTCGGAACTGATGCTGTCCTTTCCGACAGACACTCCCGCTCTCGATCACATGTCGCCACACCCCTTCAGCTTTCTCGAGGAACCATCGTTCACCTCCGATCTGGAAGACATTCAGACAGCAGAGTCCCCACCATAACGAGTCATCCACAAATTCGTTGATGAAGCCTGAGCGGTGCTTTTCGCATTCCCTGAGAGTCCTGGTCAAAGTGTCGTAGTTTTGCTTCTTGTTAGGAGAGCGAAGGTCATGCAGAGCTATCGCGGTGTAGGCATTGGCGGCTTGCCACCAGCCGATCCCATTGATCCCACCATCACCAATATTTCCTTTTGAATATAGAAATGTACGAATACATTCTTGTGTGACATGGTCAATGTTGGACGGTATTCCTGGACCACTGTGTGCCCAAGCTGGTATAGGCCTGGTATAGTCTCGGGTCTCTTGGATGATCTGCTGCAATCCTGCCATGGTCTTGTGAAATATTTGTTTTTGCAGCGCACTTGCTTTAGAAACAAAATGCCGTCTAAGAATTGAAAGGAATCAAATAATTACAAGATGTTTGGAAGGACCGGACAAGATTACACTTCAAGCTATGACGATTCCTAGTGTAGGTTTCACCGTCTTTCAATGGTTGACCGTTTGACAGGATCTGTATCTGAACCTCATCACTTCTACGTTGATGACAGCGAGATCCATCAAGTCTATATGTGTCCTTTGTGGGTACACATCCAGTATTAGCGAATGGTAAGCATCGACAGAATCTATACAGGCATGTGCTGTTGATGGCTGATGTCCCAAGACACTCAATGCTCTATGGAAGTCAACCAGCATCGTCATGCGTATACCAAGCAGGTTCATGTAGTGACAGGCAAAATTGTGCATCAAACGTATCGCAATATTGCAGTTTTTGAGTAAACAAGATCAGATAAACAGTTCTAGATCTACGTTCCGACCACAAAGCGATCAATGGGTGGCTACCTATCTGAGGTTCATCTCACAAGGTTGCAAGATCCTCGAACAGACCCTACATGTCTCAGTCGATCAAACCACCTGCTTTTGGAGAGTCTCACTTAGAAATGCCCATGCGGATGAGCTCTCACGACAGGCAACCTACCAGCGAAGGCAAACAAGTCGAGATGATCAAATCATGTCACAAGCTCTCTTTCAACTGGGCGACTAAAACCGTGTGAAAAACGTCTATTCGTAAAATCAATAAATACATAGCATCCTGTGTCTCCCGTGTAGTCCTAGCACATTACCATATCCATACAGTCGTGCCGATTATCATTACCCACCCTTCCATCATTCAATACATGCGATAAAATCATAGCACAACCCCGTCGACCTCCAACATTAGACAATCTTTCGTCTTCACTTGTCCGTTACTCTCTCCTCTGCTGTATTATTCTAGATCCATCCACCAGATGCCACCGTGCTCGCACGGCGCGACGATACTGAATGCGAGTGCGAATGCGAATTAGACCCAATTGTGCGAAAGGACTTCATTGACGCCGGGCGGAAAATGGACGAGAGCGTGCCGACGCGACGGATTGGTGGGCGGCCATATTGCCGGCTTCCTCGGCCGCTGCGCATCGTGGGCGAGGTGGGTGAGCGCGGATACTTGGTGGTCGAAGAGGACGAATAGGAGTATAGCTTGCGACGCGCCGGGGCAAGAACCGGGGCAGAGGCTTGATTCTTCAAGGTCCGGAGCGGGGGAGGCGGGGCGATAGGGAGAGCCTTGTGAGGATGAGTGCGCAGCCAAGAAGAGATGGTGCGGGTGGAATGATGGGAGATTGGACGCGGTAGTGGTGGAACTGCAGAACGAGGTACTTGGGGCCAGGCGTGCTCGTCAATGTGCAGCGTGGAGACGGTGCTGATGGGTCTAAGTCCGGACAGCGTCAGATTGAGGTGGTATGAAGTCGGATCCGTCGTTTGCGTGTCGTTGGCCGTGAGATATGATACCTGGGTACTATCGTGAGTCATGGAGCTCACACTGCTGTGCCTGCTGTTGACGCCGACGTCGTGCTCGGTCACCCTTGTGTTCCTCATCTGCTGCCTACATGGTGGGGTGGCAAAGCCAGGCAGAGCGGTATGGTCGGGCTTGAAATGGTATGGTGAGGCACTCCTGTATGTCTCTGACAAGGCCGGGGAACTGTGCGAGTGTTTGACCATGGGCAGATGAGCTGGAGGCTGCTGAAGAACAGTCCAAAACCCATTGGGACCCGGAGAGTGGATGGGATAGTGGTGGAATCCATTGGTGAGCAGGACGGTGCGTTTCTCCTGCATTGCTGGAACCTGCATTGCGTCTCTCTCGACACATCGGAGTTTAGACTTGACAGCGTTCGTGCCAGCCGCAGCATTGGGTTTCTGTCGGAAGCGAAGGACGTAAATTAAGATGCCAATAATAAGTATGCCGCCTGTCTGGTGTCAGTCCAGTATGACTGTAAGTGATGATTGCGCTTGTCCTACCAATAAGGATAGTAGCAACGAGCATTTGTTTGGTCGCTGTTGAAAAGCCAGTTGTTGAGGTAACGACAGTGGTTGACCTAGGATTGATATCCTTGGTTGAAGGCCAGCTTTGAGCCTTCGCATCAAGCGTAAACGAGCGTGATATGTGCATGTTGCACTAAAGTGTCTTTGAATGTAGATGCTGAAATGCCGCACGCGGCGAAGCGACAGACACAAGATCTCGAACTAAACTTGGAAAGGAAAGATGATAGACTGATCGCATGAAACGAGCGGAAGAAGGGAAAGCAGCTAAGGCATAGCAAACATGAAAAACGGAACAATGAAAAGACAGTGGCGACTGAAGCGAGAGAATCGGACGAAAAGGAGTATTGAGAACGACGGTGGTGCCAACGAAGAGCTTTAACAGAACACCGAAGGTAGAGGCAGTGAAGATGCTCTTACTACACCTGGAAGTCCTCGCTCAAAAGTGACCGAGTCTGATACATGCAAGCTTTGTCACTCACGCCTCAATTCCAGCCAAACGAACCCCTGCCGCTTTCTGTACAGGGACCATGCAGCAGCGAAGCATGGTGGGGGTATCAGCTATCCCGGTCGCACATCACTCGGGCAAGCCGATCAAGATGGTGAAAGTGTTGCCTAGGACGAAAGCCTTATCGGCGCACAGTGGTGTTGATGTGGTGACCCTAGGCATTTATCGACCAGGGTACTTCATACTTGCTTTGACCCTCGTGAGACCGTGTGCCGTTTTGGGATGAAACACAGCTCGGGATGGGGCCAAGGGAGATCAAAGCAGCTTATCAAGACTCGTACTTTGTGCCTTGCAAACCTCAAACATGCAGGCATTGCAACCACAGATCACCTGTTGCAAATTTCCAACACATTGGATTTGTGATATTAAGACGGCCAGGCGAGAGACGAGGAGGTCCGGGATGTGGTGGTGTCCAACAGTGGCATCCAGACTGGACTCGGTCCCCTCCGTGGCGTGTCTCTCGATGGAGTCGTCAGTCCGCTGGCAATGTGTGGCAAGGCGTTGCCGGAACAAAGGCCCATTGTGCTCGGATTCGTCGTAATCTGGAAGAAGTGAGGGGAGGTGTACGCGACACCAACCTGAAACACCTCATGCAGCGGCAAGATACCCTTGTGACAAGGCCGAGGAGACGGGAGTTGGAATTGAGATAACGCCATCGCCGCGTGGGATCCCAGACACGCGCCAGCCATTCATCTCGACTCTTGCATGAGGTGTCATGTGTTTTGCCTCGGAGGCTCGGACCTCATCTCGTGACTCTCGTCACGTGGCTTTCAACGTCATCTGCTGTCCCGCTGGCATGTGAATGCGATGCCGCCACCACCGCAACGACGTGCATTAGAAAGACCTCACTTGGAAGCAGTTAAGGAGCATCACAGCAACGTCCGCCCGAATTAAGCAAAGTGATCTCACGCATGCCACTGCCGGATTGAATTATGCTACTCTAATCTCCTAGATTGAGGTTCTTAGCTGCGTGCGTGTTGAGGCTCAGCCTTAGTGACGGGCACAGCCACTGCTCGCCATTCACCACCTGACGTCGTCCCTCCATCGTCAAAGGCCGGTGGCGGGGTAAGGAAAGTACATAGGTAAGCTGCGGATCATCAGATCAAATCTTTCCTTCTATTACGCTCGCATACCTTTACAGCCTTCCTACTCTGATCTCGAATCTATCTTTTGCACTTCCTACCTCAACCAATTCACATCCTCCTCCAAGATGTCGGGCCCTTACGATAACCAAGGCTACGGCAACAACCAATACAATCAGAGCTACGGCCAGCCGCAATCAGGCTATGGTCAAGGCCAACATGGCCAGCAGTACGGTGGACCACAATATGACCCGCAGCAACAGGGTTACGGCAACCAGGGCTACGGTCAGCAACAACCATACGGCGAGCAGGGCTATGGTGGCCAACCACAACAACACCAGGGTTACGGTGCGCCGCCTGCGCCCAGCTATGGAGGGGACTACCAGCAGCAAGGCGCATACGGTGCTCCTCAACATGGCGGATACCAGCATGGCCAACAACAACCAGGCTACGGACAAGATCAGTACGGCCAGCAACCTCAGTACGGACAAGTAGACCAATACAACCAACACAACCAAGGCTACAACCAGGGTGGTAAGGAACACTCGTACTATAGGTATGGTCCATCCACTGACACTTCTTTAGCTCAGAGCGGCGACCCATCCAACCCATACGGCTACACCAAGGATCCCGCTGATCCGAACAACCCTCAAGAAGGCGAGCGCGGCTTCCTTGGAGCCGTAGCTGGTGGCATCGGCGGTGGAGTTCTCGGAAACAAAGCCGGCCATGGCATTATCGGCGCCCTCGCTGGAGCTTTCCTCGGCTCAAAAGCTGAAGACAAATTCAAGGAGAGCCGTCACAGCGGCAGCCATCAACAACATCACCATCACCACAGCCAAGGCAGTAACAGCGGCCGGTGGTAAGCTGATATAGAAACTGCACGAAACATATTCTAGAATGCTATTCTTACGGCAGCTTATGAGGCGTTTTCGGGTCTGGGGATACTCTGATGCATTGGTAAATATGCGATTTAGAAGTGCGACAAAAAGGGTTATCTTTCCTTCTTCATGAGTAATTGCTTGTATCACGATTCAATCCCAACGCCCCACTTCCCCGCCATAAATGTTTCTTGTACAATGCATCGCAAACTTCAATTCTACCTTAAGAACATTTTAAGTAGCGGTGTCGCAAGCAGAATAGTTTGCCTAGTGTTTCATTCTGCTACTGGGTAGATCCCTCCATTGTAAACAGAACCGAATATCATGAGTGACAGCATCAATATCGCCATCATCGGCAGTGGTAACATTGCCACCTTTATCCACATGTCGGAACGAACATTACGGCTAACAACGCTCTTCACTTAGGCATCTTTGTCAAAGAACAACACATCCCCGCCGTCCTAGCATGTCCCGATCTACATCTCAAGGCCCTATATTCCCGCTCTCTAGGCTCTGCCGAGCAAGCTGCACAAAAACTCCCCGCCGACCTCTCCATTGATCTCTACTCTGACGATACGGACCCAACTCGTAACCTCGCCGCCTTGCTCGCCCGCCCCGACATTCACGCTGTAATCATCGCTCTACCCATTCTTGTGCAGCCTTCCATCATCCGCCTCGCCCTGCAAGCCGGCAAGCACGTCCTCGCCGAGAAGCCTATCGCCGCTGACATCGCCACTGCGACTGCACTGCTGGACTGGTACCGTAGCGCCCTCTCAACCTTGCCCACCGCCAGTCCCATCAAAGGCCACAGCGGCCCCCCAACCTTTGCTGTCGCTGAGCAATTCCGCTTCTACAGCGCCTTCACGCACGCCGCAACGCGCGCGCGCTCGCTCGGCCGCGTGCTCAATGCGCGCCACCGCTTTGCTTCGTTCGTGCGGCCAGGGTCGAAGTACTTCGAGACGGCGTGGCGCAAGACGCCCGAGTATCAGGGCGGGTTCCTGCTCGATGGCGGGGTGCACTTTGTCGCCGGACTGAGGCTGTTGCTCGGCGAGGCAGCGGCGGTGGACGCTGTCAGCGCTGTTACGGCACAGTTGCAGGGGCATTTGCCGCCGGTTGACACGGTAGATGCGGTGTTGCGACTGCGGGGCGGAGGGACAGGGACGTTTGCAGTCAGCTTTGGGACGACGTTTGAGGGCGCTGAGTGGAGTGTGGCGTGCGAGGGCGGGTGGG